>JAMZAV010004509.1:0-59346 GCA_024449915.1 Sweltsa coloradensis
AAAAACGGGATCCACGGTAAACTACGTCATAAAACTGTGTTGAGTCAAGGCATTGGAAACTAAATGTACGTATGTTTGTACATATTTACATACAGACGGCGGTGCTCGCCCATCCGCTCAACACAAACAACTCCACAGGGATGTACATTTTCACCGTCTTTTGTTTTTCTTTTTCGTATGTGACAGGATTTCGCGAGATCATTGAGATAAAGAATAACGAGCATTTTGTCTTGAATTTTTGCATCGCCTAGGACTATCATGGTATTCTTTATCTGGAAATAGCATTTCAAGAGCATCATCTAATAAAGTCCTAGGCCTCACCATAACTGAATCCCTCGATGGACCCCCCATATCAACCGAATTGCTTCCAGGCTACTAAGCGGCTGTTTTCATGCTCCGTAAACTTAAAATCATCGCCAGCGAATCATCCCTTCTTTTAGTTTATCATGCATTTATTCATTCAATCATCTCATATGGTATACTTTTTTGGGGCTCGTCTGTCCATGCTCAACGAATATTTATCATTCAAAAAAGAGCTGCAAGAATAATCGCTGGTCTCTCTAGGCGGACATCTTGCAGGACATACTTTCCCAAATTACGTATTCTTACCCTAACTTCAACTCTAATTCAAACAGCTGCAACTTTTGTCCATTCCAACCCTGAGCTTTTCCCCACCAATTTGACCAATCACAGTCACAACACAAGAAATGTAGCCAATATTTTCATCCCGTCGTTTGGACATTCATTTTATAAAAGTAGTCCACAGTTCCTTTGCCGCATTCTCTACAATAATCTCCCACATGATATCAAAAATTCCAAATCATTCAAGTTTGACCTTAAGAAGTATTTTGCTAGAAAATCTTTTTATTCTCTAGACGAATTCCTAAATCCCTCCACTTAGAGTTTTACCATATTGAAATTTATAATTGTTATTGTATTCTTTTGAATTTTGTATTTGTTGTCTGTGAATTGTTATTTGTTATTGTCATCTGTTATTTGTTATTTGTGAAATGTAACGGTTAGACATATGTATGTTTATCCGATATGTGTACCATGTACATGTCCATGGATTCAATTAATAAATCAATAGGCTTTAGTTTAGTCATCAAAGTAAGGTTTTTGTGCGGGATGTGTTCAGAACATGAACGTGCAGGCCTAGGGTTGGCAAGTTAAGCCTAGGGCGGGGCAAGTGAGGAAGTTTAGTATGCACATACTAATGCCTAGTATCCTACAGGAACGATTGGCCTAGACTGTTGTATTATAAAAAAATTTTCTACGTCTAGGCCTAGACCTAGGACTGTTTCAGTTTTGTTTTTTGATTGGGAATGTCAACTTTTCTCGTTTTTCCGGCTAGGCGCTAAATGTAAAATGTCCACCATTTGTTTACACTACTGTAGGCTACGCTAGGCACTGCTTTGTTTAAAACACCGCCGTCTTGATGTATATCTCGATCCTACTATAATACTATTCCAACATCTTTGGTCTGGATGTATGTTTATCCAGACGGCGTTGGATCAACACAGTTCTGACGTCACAGTCGTTTTTGCCGCTTTAAAAAACTGCTGCTTTTAAAACGGCTATAAATCACTGGATTATTATTTCACGGAAAAACAAAGTACATATTTGTAATCGGGACGAAATACTTCTTCTAAAAAATCTATTCGTACAGTATTTGGCCTAAGTGGAATATTCCCTATTGGTGGGGATGGACGAACCTTGAATTCTGAGCTTCGAACCGAACTTGAACTTATGAACCAAAAAAGTTTTGACTTCAAACTCAAACCGAACTCTTGCAAATTTGTTTGAAAAGTGAAAACAAGTGGTCCTTGGCCCACAAATTGGTGTGAATGGAAAACTTACTTTAAAGATTGAATTGTAAATAAGATACCTACCATATTAACATTTTAATATGCTACAGTGAAACCTCGATGCATCGTTTTTCGGGGGAATACTTAAAAAAAAAATAAAAAATAAAAAACTTCTTTTTTCATAAATTAATTATAGTAGTCTCAAAAAACGAACTGAATTGATGTTCAGTATAAAAATAATGGACTTAAAAGCTTCAATGTACCTGATGATTTCTAGTTTCTGTGTCAGCTACGAGAAATATCTGCAAGATGTCACAGTTTGTCTCTCTCCACGTGATAGCTCGCTCCCCCCCCCCCTCCCCCCACCCACTCCAGAACCCGCACTCACAGCATGTTTCGTTGACCCTGTCTCGCCAGCAGCGGCTGGCCGGCCGGCGTACTGAGAACTTGAGATTGCATCACATTTGACGGACGCGTAATAATAGGCATGTACCGGAACACTTTGCTACAATCACATTATAATGGAAGGAGGAAATTGGGCCTATTCTACTAAGACATAATGTAGACTTAAACATTTAAATTATCACTGATTAAGATCTTGTATTAAGTACGTAATTAAAAATACGTAGTACATTGGAAAAGAAAAAATAATGAATCAAAGCTTGAAAATAATTAGGCCTAGGCCTACATGAAAGAAAATACATAGGCCTACACGTGAATAAATGTAAATAGTGAAACACACACACGAAACATTTGCAGGCCTAATCAACAGTTTTAAAGATCAACTTGACAGACTTGACAGACACAACTTGACAGACACAATACACGCGCGTTACCTCGCACAACATGACAGGTCAAACTCAAGCCTTTTGATCGGATTCGACACTGTCAACCACAGAGCGAGCCAAACAAACAACTGTTGCATTGACTGCACCACTCCGGTTCAGAAACTCGCTCGGCATCGCATTGATGGTATGGAATGCGTAGATACTACGTAACCGCCCACGCGCATGCGCCCAGTCCCAACTGGCACTCAGCCAGCCGGGCGACGTCGTTCGTATGACACGTACAGTCGCCTGCAAAAAGTACTCACGGAACGAACGGAAACGATGCATCCAGCAATTATTACGCTCGGGGACTGGATTTTTAAACGATGAATGCGAAATAATGATCGATCGGGAAACGATGAATGCAATATTTATTATCATTGCTTAAATGGGTATTTTCTTGGGAGTTCTTAAAAAAAACTATGGATGCCGAAAAACGATGGTCCGCGAAACGATGCATCGAGGTTTCACTGTAATCCATTTTGATGTTGGAATTGATTTTAACGTGCATAATATATGCAAGATACTCTAAATATTGTAGTCATTTCAAGTCAAAGTTTGGGTAAAGTTTGAAATTTTATTAAACCACGAACTCGAAACCGAACCAAACTTCTAAAAAAGCTTTGAACTTCGAACCGAAAATGAATGTTTGTCCATCCCTAATAATTGGGGATGAATTGTATTCATCATCATCATTATCCATCGCCATTTCCTGCTTCTGGCCGGGTCAGCTCGGGTTTAGCAGCAAAATTTTTCCACTTCTTTCTATCCTCCACAATCATATCTCTTCCACATCTCCCAGATCTCTCCTCTTGCTCCAAGTCTCCTGCTATGGTATCCTTCCATCTCTTCCTTTTTCTACCCCGTCTTCTTCCTTCTTCAATCCTTCAGTCATACATTTTCTAGGGCATCCGATTTTCCACCATTTGTTTCATATGTCCATACCATCCATACCAAATTTATTAAATTGAAGTGATAAGAAATAAATTAAAAAGAAAACAATTAAAATAAAAATTTAAAAAAAAATTATTTAGAGTCTACCCACTCAGTTATGTAACTGATTTTCAGTGATTTTCATCAGATTTACATGTCATATTGTCAACTTAATGAAGCTGTAGCCAAATGTAAATTATACACGCTCAAAATGGTTGGCTAAAGGGCAGTGCAGGGTGTTACTGCTCCAGCCAATGTTTGCTAGTATGTTTAGAGTTCCACCACAATCAACGTCTCACTCTGTACTTTCCTCTTCCCGTCAGGTACGTTTGCCAAGGACCCTCACGAGGTGTTTGACTTCGTAGTGAAGCTGATATCGCAAGCCAAGCGCCGGCCGGCCCAGTTTCCTCTGGAGAGTCTGTATCACTGTCTGAATCGCACGGCGCTCTTCTTGCTCTCGAGATCAACAGAGTCTGTGGCAGAACAGATGGCCGTACTAGAGGCGCTGCACAAGCTCACCACACACAGGTAGAAGAGCTAACCGTAGATATAACTCTTAACCAGGCCACTTCACTAACGCTTTTTCCAATCGCGTTGATGGATCAGCTGTTATGGTTGAGTTTTTTTTTAGTTTTTTGACCTAAAGTACGATTTTTATGAAAAATATTTCTTCGATTGTCCTCAAAATCATAACATATCTAAGTTCCCATAAAGTTTCCTTGGTATATAGATGAGGCCTAAATGGCTAGGATACTTAAACTGGGAACATGAATAAACATGTTTCAGTGGGGGAAAGGTACAGAAGGACGACAGCTTACCTGAAAAACGTTAGGTAGGTCACACAGACACAAATAGATGAGTAGACAAAGTTGCTGATACGTTTCGACCAACTAGTGGTCTTTATCACTCAGCGTGAGTGAGGATACTAAAAGTAGTTCTAAAGCTAGCATGGTATGTACAATGAAGGCGCTGTCGGTGGGTGGTAGCAGGTGGAACTAGGTCTAGGGAGGCAGAGCGCTTCCCGATGACTGCAGGCAGTTGGAGCTAAGAAACTGGGAGCTATCTCACCAACACATCACCAGATCTCGCGAGCCTCCTAACCTGAACAACAGGTAGCAGGCGCGCCCAGCTCTGCCTCCCCTAGACCTAGTTCCACCTGCTACCACCCACCGACAGCGCCTTCATTGTACATACCATGCTAGCTTTAGAACTACTTTTAGTATCTCTACTCACGCTGAGTGATAAAGACCACTAGTTGGTCGAAACGTATCAGCAACTTTGTCTACTCATCTATTTGTGTCTGTGCGACCTACCTAACGTTTTTCAAGGTAAGCTGTCGTCCTTCTGTACCTTGCCCCCACTGAAACATGTTTATTCATGTTCCCAGTTTAAGTAAGTTCCCATAAAGTTTCATCAAGATCGGAGTAGCCGGTAGCATGCCAAATGTCACGAAAATATTGCATAAAAATCGTAAAAGTACGATTTTCACGAGAAATATTTCTTTGATTGTACCCAAAAACTTGGTGCCCATACCTCTTAAGTTCGAAGATTTCGAAGGTTCCCTGAAAATTTCATCACGATCGCATAGGCTATGCCGTTTGCCCTGTAGAGAGCGAAAGACAAAAGTAAAAAAAAGTATTTTTTTCTCGGGGTAAGTGAAATTGAAGTCTTTGCTTCGCTCATCCAATTAAACAATATCTAATACCAGTAGTGTAAAATAGTTTAAAGGTAACAAAAAATAGTTAAAACAATTGGGCTTTGCACTGCCACTTTCTCACACTCGTAGCGCCACCTTAGTACAAGCCCCGTCTAGATGATCCACACTGCCGGACCCAAAGAACTACGCAGAGCGAGTCATTCAGCCACGGCCTAGTACGTTGATGATTAGGGCCGGTACTACGGTGGTGCGATCTGTGAAAAGCTTTGCGTGCACAGCCCGATTGTTAAGTAGGCTTATGTATTATTTTGTTTTGAAGGTCACAGAACTGAATTTGTTAATAGTTAATTGGTTAACCCTTTTCTGGACAAGTATATTATCAGTCTCAAAAAACATTTAAATTAGGTATTCAAAAGACTTGTGTGCTCCATTAATCAATTTTTATTTATTGATAGGCTACAGAAAACTATAACGTAAAATCTAGACTCGCTCGCGTGCATGAAATTAAACCTCCCTGCGTAGGGGCCTGGTGTTTGGCGCCGGCAACCACGAGCTGGACTTCATCGGCTGCCTGACGTACTGCCTCCTGCAGCTGACAGCGGACATGAAGATCATGCTGGAGCCCAACGTGAAGACCACGTGGCACGTCAACCCTCAGCTGGACGACTCTGACGACCGTCTGTCCTCGCAACAAGGTCACAACCTGATGGCCGTCGCCGCCAAGAGGGTTTGGGAGGAGCTGTACGTGTGCAAGAAGCCAGCCATAGAGGAGGTGGGTCTACGCAATGTGCAACACACACACAAATGAACGATTGCATCTGCAAGGAATCGAAATAAAATTCCAGGCCTGGATTTTTATTTTTATTGTTTAGTGTAAATGGGGAAAGATTGATAGGAACCTACAGCTTACCTTTAAAGTGTTACGCAGCCATGTTGAACATGAAGAGCGTGAGACACATATATTATGTAGCATACACCTAACAAAACGTTTCGGCTCAAACAGCCTTGCTCACTTGTCACAGTCGGAGAATTCAAGTAATTTTATAACACAGTTTTACCAAACTGCCACTGGTACTACAGACTGAACTTATTATTTCTATGTTAACAAATAATTTTATTAGGCCTCCATGGAAATAGTTTATTCTTGTAACTTTGATTAACGTGCATTAATATTACTTTGTTACATCTATAACACTGTTGAGTTATTTAAACACTTCAGTGGATACAACTTTTTTTTAAATAATTAAATAGTACTAATGAACTCTTCTAAATTTAACACAACTATTGTTAGTTCTTCAAAAGTGCACTCAACTATACGTATAGTTTATTGCATGTATGATTGGAGAAGGATTGACAGGTTGGGAAAGCATAGAGAACATAAAGAACATAAAGAACATAAAACCCAGCCTGAAGGGCTGGGGGCGGCAAAACTTTTCACCTGCTGATGACAACTGTAGCTAATTTAAAGTTGTTTGTTACCTTAATCCACGACGCGTTTCGTCCTTCTGGGACTCATCAGGCGGATGGTGGCCACTAAAAATCAGCTAACTACATGCAAACAAAACTCACAACACATAACCAAACCTGTGGTAGGGCCACGCAAGAAGTAAATTCTGCAAGCATGTTGTCATCATCAGCAAGGTTACTTCACACACCATTCATACTGGGGCACACAGTCAGCACAGACAGTAAGGGGGCTTCCCTCCCAACTCTAGTGCTCGGGAGACAAGAAATCCATGACTTACCCTGGATTCGAACCAGGACCCTTGGCAACAAGAGAAAAGCTGCCCCTCCTGCTGTTGCTGGGCAAGGGTGCCTCTTCATTCATTCTAAGAGAAAAGGTTAGAGATAGGAAGGGTGGAAAGTCACAACACAGCACAACCAGTGAGGGGGCTTCCCTCCTAGACTCTGGTGCTTGGGCGACAAAAGAACCATGTCTTACCCTGGATTTGAACCAAGACCCGTGGCAACGAGAGAGACTGCCCTACTAATAGTGACTGGGATTCGAAAACGAAAGGAAACAATACTACAAATTGCAAGCTCTTGGCTATAGCACAGGTACACGTGCTATACTAGCCTAAACTAAACTATACATACTAAACTAGCCGATTGGCCTTTTCCTATTGTAACAGTATAGTTTATTGCTGTAGATATGATATGTTTTGTTTGTCTTGTACGCAGGTTTTCAAAATAACGTTGAGCTCCGGTAACAACCGGGTGCCAGAGCTGGCCGTGGTGCGAGAACAAGTGAACGAGGTCGCTCATCGCGTCTGGTTGAACTACGTCGACCTTGAGAAGAAGTCTCAGTACCGGCCGCCGTGGGAGCTGCACAACCAGATTCAGTCGGTACGTTGACCTATCTAGCAGACCCCCACTGAAAACCAGTTCTGTGACTCAGTGGGTAGACTAGATACAAATGTATTTATTCATTTTACCTTTATGTTATGTGATGTGTTTCTGATGGCACATGTTTGTTTTATGTCTTATGTATTGCTGTGGAATGTTTATTCTATTGCAAACTAAAGATTGATAATGATAATGATAACAATTGTGTGACTCGTTGGTCTTGTGGTTAGCGTCTCTGCTTCCAATGAGAAGGTCTAGGGTTCGATTCCCACTACAGGCATTAGTTTTTAAACTTTTGATTTGGACTTAAACCATCAGTTCTTGGCTTAGGAATTAATTAGTAAATGGTGACTTTATAGAGTCGTACTAGAAACGAGGCACGTAATAAATTCAGGTTGTTCTGAATCGGCCTTGTTGATTCTGGCGTTGATTCGCGGGTGTTCGCACTGTCCATACCACTGATTGCTATATTTCCTATTAAAAACTATTCATATTTTGTTGGTTATCGCTCACTCGTCGATTGCGTCGGGGCCGACAGGGTTGGCTTGGTCGCTTTGGTTTAATGTCGCTCACAGAAAATCAGTTATATAACTGAGTGGGTGGACTCTAAATATGAATTTATTATTTTAATGATGAAATAATGAAATGCTCTCTCTCTCTCTCTCGGCCCAACAGAAGATCCAGAAGGTTACTGGAGGTCTGACCCGCCTCGCCAGCCGCTCCAAGGTGAAGAAGGAGGAGACGCTACGCGTGCGCTGCTCCCAGCTCTCGCTCAGCGAGGTCGCCTCGTGGACGCTCAGCCAGGTGTCCTTGGTTCACGACCTGGTGGATCAGCGCACCTCGCACCATCACACGGGGCAGGCTCACATGGAGCGATACGTGTTCGAGCAGTGGCTCACCACGGAGATTGAACTCACCAGGGAGAGGGGGCTGTGGGGACCCATCGACCCCAGCAAGTAAGTTCACCTACGGCTCTCATTTCTTCATGATTTTATATTTATTTGTTTTTTAATTAACCAACTAAGTAAGTAAGTACAGTGGAACCTCGCTCCAACGATTTTTAAGGGACTGAGTAAAAAAAGTCTTGCAGGCGGGAAATCGTTCCAACGAGGATCACACAAAAAAATTAAATTTTACAGTATGCGGTCTATTTTATTGGTGTAGCGCCTGTACACGCATCAGCTGGTAGCGATCGATACTGGTAAGTACGTCTCTGCGCAGGTCCCGAGTTCCGTGTGATGATGCAAGACGCGACGCGTCAGTCCGACCTACACGGAGAGCTGTAGAGATAGCGCTTTCCCGCATCACTCACTCCTTGTCTCACTATACGCCTTCTGCGCAGTGCTCCTGCGCCGCGTCAGTCTGGTAGCCAGCTGGCTCGTGAGGCGAGGCCGGCCCGCCCGGCGTGGTCAATGCACTCGGGCAGGAGTCGAACGCGTAATATTTTACGTAAATGTTCCGTTTTTCTTTCTGGTTTTTCAAGAGTCGTTGCAGCGGAGTAATAACTAATGCAATTCTGATCAGGGGACTTACAAATTCATCGTTCGAGGCGGAAAATCGTTATTTTTGGCGCTATTTAAAGATGTTAAGGCGGGAAAATTTACCATTGGTTTAAATGTCGTTGGGGATGGCAAATCGTTGCAGCTGGGATCGTTAGACCGAAGTTCCACTGTACTTGGAATAAAGTGGCCCTGTGGCCACATAGACATAGACAGACATAAATGAATAATTTCAGCTTGTATGGCACACAGAATCTGTAATTGTGATCGTAATATTACGAGAGTACATTCATTGTCGTCGTGAGAGAAAAGCAAAAGTAATGTAGTAGGTTAAATCATTGTTTTATTTTTGTTACATATATATAAAAAATATATGGAATAAATAAATATGTGGAACAAAGATTTCCCAGTCAAGTGTAATCTGTTGCTGTACAAGGTGTACTGTTTGCCAATTCTAACGTATGGTGCTGTGCTGTGCTGTAGATACTGGATACTGGTCCATTGGCAGTATGTACATTAGCATTCTCGATAAGCCTCTAAAGGTCTACGCCGCTACGGAGATTCAAATATTATTAAAATATAATTAATAAGACTAGAACTTGGAAAAAATGCCAGCATGTAAAATAAAATGTACCTTACAAAATACTGAAATATGTACGCCGTTACTATGGTTTTAACTTGTTTATTAACAGATTCTTTAGTCAGTTGTTCATTATTAAGTTAGTAGCTTGAAGGCTGGTTTATGATTGACGTCAACGTGGGGAGACGTGAATGGAAACGCGAATGTGGTGGAAACGGAAAGCGGGGCGTTTACGATTGACGGGAATCGGTACAACTTCTGTCGGCCCACCGCCGTCTGGATGCATGTAAAGGTACAAATATCCAGACGGCGGGGTGTCGGCCA
The DNA here is from genome assembly GCA_024449915.1 of Sweltsa coloradensis. NCBI lineage: Eukaryota > Metazoa > Arthropoda > Insecta > Plecoptera > Chloroperlidae > Sweltsa > Sweltsa coloradensis. The sequence goes on from JAMZAV010004509.1 coordinate 9,975, forward strand.
CTACGAGTTGTTTACAAGTTGCCTAGGTAGCCTACGGTCCTAGGCTAGGCTAGGCTAGGCGTAGCTTGGCGTAAATTATTCATTTCTTTTGCCACTGATTTCCACGCATTTTCTTTGTAGTCTGTATGCCTGTATATATTCAGGCCCTTAGCATAAATAATGCAATAGCGCTGGATGGTCTCAATAAGCTTGGTGTCATCCATAATTTTGTTGGTTATATTTTCATGACAGTTGCAGACAGCCGAGCAGTGCGTTTATTTGCGCATGCGCGTAGTCCTTTTCACGTCGACGGCACGGCAACCAAGCCGCGAAAGTTGGGACTTGACGAACTTTGGCCGCTCCGTTCTCCATTCCCGTTCACTTCCCGTCAATCATAAACGCTAAGCTGTGAATGCTATGTGTTATCTTTCGCGTTCACGTCTCCATTCACGTCTCCCCACGTTGCCGTCAATCGTAAACCGGCCTTGAGTGTTGTGTTAGTTTGAAATGCTTGCCTGTCACATGAAGTTATGTAAAGGCTCATGGTAAATGTTTCAAGGAAAACCCAAATGTAGCAGACTGTGAGTGTTTTGAGATCAGTATGGCTGACAGATTGTCAGAAGGTGTGAGTGGGTATACTCTAAATACGGATTTATTTATTTATCTATGTATGTTGCTTGCAGACTGGGACCCAAGTTTTGAAATATGCGGTTGCAGCCACAAGCCACCGTCGAAACGTAATTCCTATCCCACCTCATTTGGGTGACTTGAGTAAATTGCTAGTTTTGAAATCAAAACGTACGTTGTGGGATAGATGGGTGTTGCTGTTAGTCATCGTTGCGATTGTTCCGAAAGAGTCAAAGCTTTGTGAATGTAAAACATCCCCCAACCAATCAGAATTGCGTATTATTACGCCTAGCACTCTAGCGCTAAAAAAGGAACCATAGTGAAAAACATTGCCTACGATTACGATGGCTGTGATTAGTGTAGAATGTCGATTCTCGAGTGTATAATGATACATAGTAAGCGTAATTTAAAAAAAAATAGGTAATACATGATATACAAAGATAACGGTTCAACATAAACATCCATTATTACTTTCTAACAATGTGAACTAACGAATGACAAATAATAAATCAAAGTCACGGCCATCTATAATGAAAGCATACATTTCCTGAAATAACTAAAGATTCGTAAGTGAATCATAGGGGCGATGGCATATACCACTAATCATCAAACCACGAGCTTTTCGGCCGTGGGTGGAAACGTACGTTTCGAAACGTGCGTTATGATTTCAAAACTAGCATTTGGTTCAAAACGTACGTTTTGGTAGTCACGTGACCCTCCAAGTCACTCGTTTTCAGAGGTGACTGCAAACGCATTTTTCAAAACTTGGGCCCCTGGATAGTGTTTTGAGATCAGTATGGCTGCTAGATTGTCAGAAGGTATGAGTCTATGTACATTGCTTGCAGACTGGACAAGTGGATGCTGGATATGACGGAGGGGCCAAGCAGAATGAGAAAGAAGATGATCAAGAACGAACTCTTCTACGTCCACTACCCCTACCGGCCAGAGCTGCACTCCGGCGATAACGTGAGTCAATTACGTTCTTAGCAGAATGTAGACCGTCATTGGTGCAATTTGACTTCAAATAATATTTTTATTTCATTGGATCTAAAGTGCCAAGCTAAAGTATGCTCTCTTATTATTTGTTAAAATGAATGATAATTATTAGAGATGTGCAAAAATGGTGACAACAAAATTCGCGAATTTTTTTAAAGTTGCAATAATCCCTTCAAATTCAGTTTGCACATGAATCTCATGAATTGTGATTGAATGGTACCAATTTCCAATTTGCGAATTTTGGCGAAATTTTAGTTGATACCGCGAACTAGTGGCGAAATTATCAATTATGTCCTTAAATGCAAATTAGGTCACGAAATTTAAAAAAATAAAAAAAATTCAAAGTTTTGGTGGAGGTGCCGGGTCAAAGTCGAAATTAAATTAAAACTGGCTGGAACATATGGTGGAGGTGCCGGTTCATACAACGCGATTGTGAGATAGTAATAATCGTTTGAACGAGAGTAAGCTCAAAATACTTCATATCCATATCAAAAGATATAGCATAAAAAATGCATAATTTCGTAAATTTGGTGGAGGTGCCGGGTAGACGAAATTAATTCTGGTAAAAACTGTCGGAAACTTTGAAACTAATTCTGAACTTCACTCTCATGAGCTTTAAAATCTATCAAATTATCCTAAAACTTGGATTTAAAAAAAATAAATAAATAAAAAAACAAGTTGTGCATGAGAAAATTGTGTTTTTTTGATAAATCGCGACAAATCGCGAATTTTTATTTTTAAGGCGCAAATTTTCAAACCTTAAAAAAATATGTTTGCACAACTCTAATAATTATACTGAGCAAGTAAAGGAAGTACCTAGTACTAGGGCTGCCCAACAATATCGATAATTCGATACGATATCGATATGGAAATGAAAATCGTTTGATTATTATTATTATTATTATTATTATTATTATTATTATTTTTTTTAAGTTTGAATTTTTTTTTCGTTTTTTTTTAATCAAGAAATGGTTGGTGTGGCGGTGAGTTATGGTTCTGCAGCGCTGTTCCTCCCCCACCCTCCCACGCCACTAACTACATATCGATAAGTCAGTTTGGCTTTGGGCCAAGACTCTTGCTGCTTTGTTTTGTTTGTGTTATGAGATAAGATAACAAGACCACAATCATGTGTAATCTCATTCATATCAGCAAAGCATAAGAGGCAGCTCAAGTTGTTTCACTACAGTAGTGTCCAGAGAGAGTCAGGGAGAGAGAGAGAGAGAGAGAGAGATAGAGACAGAAAAGTCAGTTAGCTTCTATCTCTTCGCAGGGCCGCCGCAAGTATTGTTGTGATTGTTCTTCATGGGACGGACAGTGGCATGTCTGCATTGCTGGCGGGGCCTTGGCTACGCCCGAAAAACGTAATAACATGTTTTTAAAAAAAAATTCAAAAAAATTTTTCAAAAATTAAAAAAAAAAAAAAACGATATCGATACTCGATTTGAAAAGTTTGATATCGAATCACGATATCGATATGATGTTTTTTATCGTTGGGCAGCCCTACCTAGTACTAGTACAGTGGAACTCCTATTTTACGATCCCGGCACTAACGATTTCCCGCCAAAAAAGGCATATTTTAAAAGTCCCTTGGATTGTTGTATATAGAACTATGTTAAATATCCCGTATTGTACGATCCCGTATCGTACAATTTCCCGCATTGGAAGTGTCAATTTCCAGGACGTAGCTATATTGTAACACTGTACTTTACCCGGTTTTACGACTGTCAAGTTCCATGACCAACATTAAACGATTGAACGAGTTTGCAAGATAACATTTCATCAATATCATAAATTCCTTACCCTAAATTTCCTTTCGTTCAACGCTACCTTCCTTAGTTTCCACTTTCCATAAACACAACTAAGTAATCAGTCTTAGCTACTAAAACCAGAGTACTGTATTGTGCCAAATATAGGCCTCCCTTACTTTGGTCATTAAAATTTAAAGTAGGAATATTTAAAAAATTATTTTATTTTACGCGCCGTTATTCCTGCGGTCTATTTCCACAGAGCTTGTGCCGATGTCGTTTTTCCCGCGACCTATTTACGCGGAACCCGTGATGATGTAGCGCCATCTCTATGTGGACCGGTTCTTATCTTATAATCTTATCTTATAACGTGTGGCTCGTTGGTCTGTGTGTGGCTCGTTGGTCTTGTTGTTAGCGTATCTGCTTCAAATGCAGAAGGTCCAGGGTTCGATTCCCGATAAAGTCAGAAGTTTTTTAACTTCTGATTTGGACTTAAATCCACCAGTTCGTGTCTTAGGAGTTTGTAAACGGTGATTTTGGAGCCGTCCTAGCAACGAAGCACATAATAAATTCAAAGTTGTTCTGAATCGGCCTTGTTGATTCTGGCGTTGATCCGCCGGTGTTCGCACTGTCCATACCACTGATTGCTATATTTCCTATTAAAAATATCGATCTTTGGTTGGTTATCACTCACTCGTCGATTGCGTCGGGGCCTACAGGGTTGGCTTGGTCGCTTTGATTTAAAGTCCCCCACTGAAAATAGTTATATAACTGAGTGGGAAGACTCAAAATACAAATTTATTTATTTATTTATTTATTTATTTATTTATTTATTTATCGCCCAGTCATCTGTTCTGCATCACAGTTCACTCGTCAGTAGGCCTGGAACTACTATGGAGTTAGCCTCGCGTCCTCCGTGCCTGCCGTATTGTTGGCGCAGCGTCGGACAGAAGCAGTGAACTACAGTGAAACCTCTATGCATCGTTTTTCAGGGGAGTACTTGAAAAAAACTATGGATCCGGAAAAACTATGGATCAAATAGAAAATAACAATAAAGCTTATTATGGGAGTGTATAAAAAACACTATAGATGCAGGAAAATAGTAGTTTGAGAAACTATGGATAGAGGTTTCACTGTATACGTATTTCCTTGTCAGACGGCGCTGTAACTTGGTGTTTGAAATTGGCGTGTAAAAATGCTGATGCTCGCATATATGCCGAGGAGGGATTTTGAGACCATAAATAAAAATAAAAAAAAGATGGGCATATATTCGGTATTATACGGTAACTTGATTAAAATTAAATAAAGTTGAAGTGCAGGTTACCTGGTAAAGGATACCAAGGGTGGGGTAAGACATAACCTATATCTTCATCTTGTTTCCAGCGAGCTCTGAAGTACAAAGTGGCCAGCAGTTGGGACAGCAAAGAATACTACCAGAAGTATCGACCGCAGACGCTGTTTGAGCGAGAGAGGGACATGATCCTGGAGACCCAGCTGCCGTCAGAGGAAATATCGCACGAGGTGTCCGTTCTAGACAACAGCGACGCTCCGCACGTGATTGGTGAGTTCAGGAGCTCGGCTATCTGTGTCGGTCTGTTGCGATTGGAGTGAAAGAAGAAGAATGCTCATACTTAACATTATAGTGCAGGGTTGCCACCAAGAAAAAATAAAAATCCTGTTTGAGCAGATCAAAAATCCTTAGAAATCCTTAAATGAAACACCCAAATCCTCAAAAATCCTTTTAAGAGTGCTGTTTTAACCCGTGGGAATATACGTAGAGAGAGAGAGAGCATGCTTCACCGGACTCGAAAGGCAGGACTAGCGATATTCCAATCATGATTTTTGAGCCAATAACAGCGCAGGCGAGCTATATGATTCACAGTCACCCGAGATACGTGTTACGCTGTGCACTCGCTGACTGACTGAGCGGGTCCCACTGCGCATAGACCCCGCACGAAGTTACATGAGTGAATTGTAGCTTGTTATTTCAAACACTATCACTTCGCGATTGTCTACGGTATTTATTATACTGCACGTCTTTAATCTCTCATTCCCAATAGAATATGATTATTTTATTACACATATTATTAGGACACTATTATTCGTTATTCTGAAAATACGAGTAGGCAATTAATAAAACAACGAATAAAAACTAAAAAAATGTAACCTGGTACTGCGTTTGTCTTGAGCGACTTATTGTGAATTACGAATGAAGGAAACGTGGAGACAAAAGTGGAATGGTGGCATCCATGTCAAGGTGAAGATAAGCAGTGCTAGGAACTATCGAATTCAATTCATTTTGCAATCATAAGATATGTTTTGTTTCCTGCTTCTTACATTGTGGTTAATAATTTTATTAAGTATTTTCTTCTTTTTTTTTTGCAGAAAACGGGGGAAACAATTAACGTTCTGTTTAAAACGTTGCAAACATTATACAATTATCTAACTTCTCCCAAAATTGCATAATTTTACCTTACCTTACCAAACTCAAAACAGTAGGTGAAGATAATAAACAAGTGCACAGTCATTAAATCGTATCAGTCAGTAAACGTAGCTGATATGCCAAAGAGACCAAGTACTCGATCATAGATATAGAATAATATATGCGCCACCGGTCGGAGGCAGAATCGCATTTTTCAACCGCTTGCAGACCTTCAGTGCTCCCATGATAATATCGAAATTACTGGCCCGAAAATTATGCAATTTTGGGAGAAGTTAGATAATCGTATAGTGTTTGCAACATATTGAACAGAATGCTAATTTTTTATACAGTTTTCCACCAAAAAAATCAAGAAATACGACAATTTTTATAAATTTTAGGTATTTTTACGTATTTTCTTCTTTTTTTTGGCAAAAAACGGGGGAAACAATTAACGTTCTGTTTTAAAACGTTGCAAACATTATACAATTATCTAACTTCTCCCAAAATTGCATAATTTTACCTTACCTTACCAAACTCAAAACAGTAGGTGAAGATAATAAACAAGTGCACAGTCATTAATCGTATCAGTCAGTATTCGTAGCTGATATGCCAAAGAGACCAAGTACTCGATCATAGATATAGAATAATATATGCGCCACCGGTCGGAGGCAGAATCGCATTTTTCAACCGCTTGCAGACCTTCAGTGCTCCCATGATAATATCGAAATTACTGTCCCGAAAATTATGCAATTTTGGGAGAAGTTAGATAATTGTATAGTGTTTGCAACATATTGAACAGAATGCTATTTTTTTACAGTTTTCCACCAAAAAAATCAAGAAATACGACAATTTTTATAAATTTTAGGTATTTTTACGTATTTTCTTCTTTTTTTTGCAGAAAACGGGGGAAACAATTAACGTTCTGTTTAAAACGTTGCAAACATTATACAATTATCTAACTTCTCCCAAAATTGCATAATTTTACCTTACCTTACCAAACTCAAAACAGTAGGTGAAGATAATAAACAAGTGCACAGTCATTAAATCGTATCAGTCAGTAAACGTAGCTGATATGCCAAAGAGACCAAGTACTCGATCATTGATATAGAATAATATATGCGCCACCGGTCGGAGGCAGAATCGCATTTTTCAACCGCTTGCAGACCTTCAGTGCTCCCATGATAATATCGAAATTACTGTCCCGAAAATTATGCAATTTTGGGAGAAGTTAGATAATTGTATAGTGTTTGCAACATATTGAACAGAATGCTATTTTTTTTTACAGTTTTCCACCAAAAAATCAAGAAATCCCAAAATTGCATAATTTTACCTTACCTTACCAAACTCAAAACAGTAGGTGAAGATAATAAACAAGTGCACAGTCATTAAATCGTATCAGTCAGTAAACGTAGCTGATATGCCAAAGAGACCAAGTACTCGATCATAGATATAGAATAATATATGCGCCACCGGTCGGAGGCAGAATCGCATTTTTCAACCGCTTGCAGACCTTCAGTGCTCCCATGATAATATCGAAATTACTGTCCCGAAAATTATGCAATTTTGGGAGAAGTTAGATAATTGTATAGTGTTTGCAACATATTGAACAGAATGCTATTTTTTTACAGTTTTCCACCAAAAAATCAAGAAATACGACAATTTTTATAAATTTTAGGTATTTTTACGTATTTTCTTCTTTTTTTTGCAGAAAACGGGGGAAACAATTAACGTTCTGTTTAAAACGTTGCAAACATTATACAATTATCTAACTTCTCCCAAAATTGCATAATTTTACCTTACCTTACCAAACTCAAAACAGTAGGTGAAGATAATAAACAAGTGCACAGTCATTAAATCGTATCAGTCAGTAAACGTAGCTGATATGCCAAAGAGACCAAGTACTCGATCATAGATATAGAATAATATATGCGCCACCGGTCGGAGGCAGAATCGCATTTTTCAACCGCTTGCAGACCTTCAGTGCTCCCATGATAATATCGAAATTACTGGCCCGAAAATTATGCAATTTTGGGAGAAGTTAGATAATCGTATAGTGTTTGCAACATATTGAACAGAATGCTAATTTTTTATACAGTTTTCCACCAAAAAAATCAAGAAATACGACAAGTTTTATAAATTTTAAGTATTTTTACGTATTTTCTTCTTTTTTTTTGCAGAAAATGGGGGAAACAATTAACGTTCTGTTCAAAACGTTGCAAACATTTTACAATTATCTAACTTCTCCCAAAATGACATATTTTTCGGACCAGTCATTTCGATGTTATCATGGGAGCGCGGAACCATTACGTTTTGGTCAAACTTTAACCTGAAAGAGAAACATCGGAAATAAAGTAGATTTGAATAGATTTAAATAAATTCCCGTGTTCAATACCACATCGATACTTAAACCGTTGAGTGACTACGATACGATACTTATTGGACGAGCGAAGCGAAGACTTCAATTTCACTGACCCCCCCAAAAATTTAGCTCGTTTTTTTTCTTTCTGTTTGTTCGCTCTCTACCGGGCAAACGGCATATCCGATTTGATGAAAATTTGACGGGACCATGGAAATCTCTGAACATAGAGCTGTTTTGTTTTTGGGTACAATCGAAGAAATATTTCTCATGAATATCGTACTTTTACGATTTTTTCGATTTTTTATGCGATATTTTCGTGCCATTTGGGCCAATTCTGACCAAACGGGTGGGGGTACAACGTTCATATTATACATGGACATTAAGGTTATGGTAATGTAGTACATTTTGAAAGAAAAAGTTGAAAAAGTTAACCAGAATCCATAGAAATAAAGCTTTTAATATAAGTTTTTTACGGTAAATAATACCAATTGACAAGAAACAATAGGAACTTGACAACAATCACCTACAATGCGTAGGCAGCAAAACAAAGCACTTGCAAAAGTAAAGATATCCCACGCAAACTAAAAACTTTAAAAAGCTCATCCATCAACGCGGCGGGACTTTAGCGTTTTCCTAGTTATATACATCGTGAAAATTCCACAACAGGCGTTTGTCCGGTAGAGAGCAAACGAAACATAAATACACATACTATTGTACAAAATATAAACAAAACACGAGCTATTTTCTCAAGATTGTCATATTGGAGTCTTCATTACGCAATTCCAATCATAATAATTATTTAATTATTACTCGATGAACGTAACTAGGGAAAGAAACACATCAATAATTGTTGCAAAATACAGCTGCTGTTTGAAATGGATTTGCTTTCGAATCGAAACATAGCCAATTTCCATATTGAATTGCTTGATGATGGCTTGTTGGCGGACATTTGTATCATACTATAACAGAAATTGGAATAAAGATTGAAATTTTATGGAAATCAATCCAAAAATTAAAAAAAAATAAATCCACACATTTTCTACATCTGCGTCATTGTAGAATCGAAATGATGGATTAGGAGAGAAACAAATGACGAAATAATTAAGCAATATGACAATATTTTGACTTATGAGACTGATTGAAGGAAGGTCATCAATAAAATCGTAACATATGCAATTTCTATTAAACTTAAAAGTTTAAATTTAAAAAATCATATCATGGCCAAGGTTGAAAACGGAAAAATGGAAATAACACAATTTTGACAGCAACAAGGCAAGTTATCTCAAGAATGTGTGTAGGACGTCAGTGCGACGGTGCGACTGTGTGATTCACTTATTGGTGCGACCCAAAGTATTACATTACTACGCGGGAAACGGTTATCTGTGTTGGCCTCGCACAACACTCATTCAAGGTCAAATGCAAGTGCGTGTATTGAGTTCGACTCCCGCTACCGAAAAACATCACTCCTACGGCGTCATTGTAATAATATTCGGAGTTCGGACATAAGTTGAATAATTAGAATGAAAATGTCAATATCCTCATTCACCTTCCGTCAAAAAGTTCACATACTTGGTGATCCTGAGAAGGAAGGAAAACTGAACACTACACTTAGTGACCTCGAATTTTTGGTATGAGAGGGTATTTCATGTATGCATGTATTGGGTTTCTTCGGGCTTATAACAATACTATGAATATTATAATAATCAATAGATAATACGCACTATAGACATGCACGATTGATTATAAGATGCCATGTTATTGTTAATAAAAAATTACTTCGAATTTCGTTTACATAATATCACACTCCCATTAATCGAGATAAATTACAAATTTAAAACCTGACAATAAGTTTGCCACAGTTACAAGATAACTATAACTGTCTTGATCGAGACCATATCATTGAATGCTATACGTCTCACAAATGTATCTCAAGTGAGTGGCTCGTTATCTACTGGAGAATAGATGGTTGTTTATGTTTGCGAGAGTGATACGCGGAGTGTGAGGGGAACTGGTTGTTTGACGATAAACAGAGCATCCCACATGTCTTCATTTATTTATTCTCAATATTCTTGTTAGCATCAAAGGCGCCAAGGATTTCCCCACATATTTTATTTTCACCTTCACCACCACCACCACTCGTCGTCAACATAGTCTCCCACCGAACGGGATATTCCTTTAACAAAATTTATAATGCCAAAGCAAGCGCAAGGTGAAGAAAAAAATCAATATTTTCTAACTGTTAATGAACTCAGTTAATATACCAAACATATCCAGTTCGTACACCGTCTTATGAGGTAGATGTTTGTGGTTCTAAATAGATGATCCAATGCAACTCAAGACGATGAGTGGATGTGGTGGAATGGAGAGTAGGCCTACGTTAGATTATTACTTATAATGGCATCGAGCCCGCGTCCCTTTGGTGCCATAATATGCTTATCATACCTGCGCACTATGTGTGAACCACCATGAATGGCATCTTATATTATAAATGAAATAAAATGCATGCTCGATAAATAAAATTACTTCCTAAATGATCAAGGCTGTCCGCGGCTGCGACACAGATCCGAAGCGCACGACTCCTATAAATAATACCGGTAATAAGATCGAATCCTAAATAAGATATGGAAATTTTGAATTGTTATGATCTTGATAAATCATGATCATGTCCAATACATTCAAAGAGACAGTAAGCATCTAGCTCAACTCCAAAAGTACCAAGAAATCATAATAATCTAATAGTATTAAAATTACTCGTTTAATCCTTTACAATATGACACTGACTGTACAATAATGGCCTCTCGGCATGAGGATTGTTTAAAACACGCCCTAGACCCGACTTGAAACATAAAAACTGCAGAGAGCGCCACGGTCGGAGGTGGAATCACATTTTTCAACCGCTTGCAGACCTTCCGTGCTCCCATGATAGCATCGAAATGGCTGAACCGAAAATTATGCAATTTTGGGAGAAGTTAGATAATTGTATAATGTTTGCAACGTATTGATCAGAATGTACTTTTATTCCCCCATTTTCCACCAAAAAAATCAAGAAGTACGTCAAATTTTCCAACTTTCACGTATTATCTTGATTTTTTGGGCAGAAAATGGGTGAAAAAAAGTACATTCTGATCAATACGTTGCAAACATTATTCAATTATCTAACTTCTCCCAAAATTGCATAATTTCGGTCCAGCCATTTCGATGTTATCACGGGAGCACGAAACCATTACATTTTGGTCAAATTTTAGCTTGAAAGAGACACCTTAATGCGTAAATGTACCAATTTTGATACAATATCGATATATCATAATTAGGGGTGTGCGAATATTCGAAATTTTCGAAGTATTCGAAAATAATTTACTATTCGTATTCGATTCGAAACTCGAATAGTAACTATTCGAATTTCCGAAGTATTCGAATTCCCGAAGTATTCGATTTGAAATTCCCGCTAGTATGCAGGAAACTACATTACCGATCGACGCACCCTATCGTCAACTCCGCACAACGTGTTTCAGCGGTCGTACCAACCAAACCAAGCTGTACCAACTTCGACAAACAACAGCATCTGATGTCACCGTTGTCACGACATTGTTGAACGTAAGAAATTACTCCGAAAACGTGATGCAAACCTCATCTTTCTTGCGAAAAAGTTCTAAACATGGTCTTTTCTCGGGTAAATGCTCATGTAAATACCCGCATAGGGCTCTCGTGCTTACAGATTACGAAGAAGAAGCGGGCCTTGAGCCCGAAACGGACATAGGCCTAGGCCCCCTAGCCCTACCCGCTTCAAAGTCTAGGCCCTAGCCCTAGCCTACGGCAAAAAAGTGCGATTTGGTACTTTTTCAACCCAAAAGGGAACGAAGCCGAATGTATGCATTGCAAAAAAAATTAAAAACCCCCACAGGTCAGAACAACGAACATTGTTTTTTATTCCCTGTGCTTTGCACAATGCTAGGCCCTACCTAGGGCCTAGGCCCCTAGCCTACCCAGACCTAGGCCCCTAGCCTACCTAGGCCTAGGCCCTAGGCTAGGGGCGAGCCATTGAATTTCGCCAAGGCTAGCCTAGGGTAGGCCTAGACCTAGGACCAAAGATCCTATAATTAATTAATAATATTAATAATTAATAGCCATAATAAATAAAACTTAAAAACAACTTAATGTTTATTTTTATGTGTGCGCACTGTTTTGACAACTATTCGATATTCGACTTCGATATTCGACTTTTTTATTGTGTACTATTCGATATTCGTATTCGAACTCAAAATCACTATTCGCACACCCCTAATCAAAATGTAATTGTTGTAAAAAAATAGAATATATAATTTTTTTATAGAATAGATAGGCCTATTTTTAATAAATAATAAATAAATAAATTGTTTAAAGAGTCTACCCACTCAGTTATATAACTGATTTTCAGTGGGGGACAGTAAATCAAAGCGACCAAGCCAACCTGTAGGCCCCGACGCAATCAAAAAAAATGATTTGAGGCCAATTAATAGGGTTGATAAGGTATCACCATAAATAAATGCATTTTTTCCGATTTTTCCGATCTCACAACCGCGTTTTATGACCCGGCACCTCTCCATTTGCACCAGCCAGGTTAATTTAATTTAGACAACCTACCCGGCACCTCCACCAAAATTCCTAAATTTTGCATTTTTGGTGCAAATTTTGATATTTATACATCGAAAATATTCCCACTTCATTGAAATATAGATTTTTTGACCAGCCCTAGACCCTAGTTAAAAACGGCGTAAAACGAAGAAACAAAAAAATTTATTTTTTTTTTTTTTTTTAAATCCGTAAATTGGACTAAAAATCCGTCGATCCGTTTTGCACCCTCAAAATCCGTTGAAACGGATAAAATCGGTAAAAACGGCAACCCTGAGTGGTCAATGCGTACAGTTTTAAATTCTTTAATTTGGAGAGTTCAAATACTTGTCTATTCAATAATCATTTGTTTTACCTCCTAGCTTTGTACTCTTGTATTTCATCTAGACTATCTTCATTCAAATTTCCATTTAACATACCTATTTGTGAATTTGGTAGCAATGTTGCCATTTCATCATGAAGTATGGTAAAAGGCTATGCTACTAGGATAGCTAGCTGAATTTAGCCTGATGAGTAGAGATGTGCAAAAATGGTTTTTTAAAGTTTGAAAATTCGCGCCTTACAAATAAAAATTCGCGATTTGTTGCGATTTACCAAAAAACACAATTTTCTCATGCACAACTTAATAAAAAAAAAAAAAAAAAATACAAGTTTCAGGATAATCTGATTGATTTTAATGATTTAAAAGAAAAACAAGCTCATGAGAGTGAAGTTCAGAATCAGTTATAATTTTAAGCTCAATTTCAGCCTCCAGTTTTCAAAGTTTCCAACAGTTTTTACCAGAATTAATTTCGTCTACCCGGCACCTCCACCAAATTTACGAAATGCATTTTTTATGTGTCTTTTGATATGGATGTGAAGTATTTTGAGCTAACTCTCGTTCAAATGATTATTACGATCTCACAATCGCGTTGTATGACCCGGCACCTCCACCATATGTACCAGCCGGTGTTAATTTAATTTCGACTTCGACGCGGCACCTCCACCAAAACTTTGAAATTTTTTTATTTCTTAAAATTTTGTGACCTACTTCGCATTTTAGGACAAAATTGCTAATTCCGCCACTAGTTCGCGGCATCAACTAAAATTTTGCGAAAATTCGCAAATTGGAAATTGGTACCATTCAATCACAATTCATGAGATTCATGTGCAAACTGAATTTGAAGGGATTATTGCAACTTTAAAAAAATTCGCAAATTTTGTTGTCACCATTTTTGCACATCTCTACTGATGAGTCCCAGATAGTCAAAATATATCGATAACAAATTGAGATTATCTGCAGTCATCATCATCATCAGGGAAAATGTGTTACTATTATCGTTATCGTACCCAGTCATTCAGGCTATGTTTTGTTTTTTATTCTCTACTCTTTCCCAACCTGTGAAGTTATCAGCAATCCAAGCAGTTTATTTATCTTTACAACACATACATTCATTAGCAAAATTAAATTTTGGACGGAAAATAAATTAGTTTTCATAAACTTTTACCAACTAAACTATCGTAAATGTTTTAACAATATGCTTCTAGTCTGCTCATTATAATGTTCCTAGCTTAAACCCACACAGAAACATACATTGGTGCCCCACAACTTATAAGAATACAGTGTGATGTTACTAACCCCCCCCCCTCCCCCCCTCCAGGCTTCCAGGGATTGCGAGCCGGAGTGAACCGGTCCGTGTCGGAACCGGATGATGGGGGAGACGAACCGGATACAGACACAACCGGGACAGAAGACGCTGACGCAGCTCCGGACAATCAGGCGCTGGTGCGACTGCTTGAGGATCGGGAGAAGGTACTGACCATTCATTACCAGTAACAACCGACGTAATGAAAGATGTTCAAAAATTAAGAATTTAATTTCATGACCTCAAAAATATAAAACATAATTTTTCACATCTTTACAAAATCAGACAGGAATTGTCTGTTTTATAAGAAATTATGCCTACTGTTAGAGCCTGATAAAATTTAGTAATACTATTTTTTTTTTTACAAATTGGCAAAAACAACCAATTGAGAATAAGTGGCCAAATTTAATATTTATTAAGGCATCCTTACAGAACATTTGGGTACCAAATTATTATGAAGTGCTCAGCCACATGTTAAATTTATTTTATTAAAAATTCATAGTGGGTTTCATAGTTCCTTAGAATTATGGTTAACTTAAAGAGGAATTTATTTGTATTAAATTTTTATGTCGAGTGCTTACTGAACGTATTCTCTCTGCGCAGATCAGCCATATGTTCCGCTGTGCGCGCATTCAAGGCCTGGACACCACCGAGGGTCTGCTGTTGTTCGGCAAAGAACACTTCTACGTGATGGACGGCTTCACGGTGCTCAAGTCCCGCGAGATACGGGACATCGAGACGCTGACGGGCACCGCGCACGAACCCATCCTCCCCAGCCCGGGCAGCCCCAGGCGCACGCGGGCCATGAGGCAGTGCTCCAAGTTCGCGTACGAGGACATCAGGTAATGCAGGGTTGCCATCAAGAAAAAATAAAAATTCTACATCAAAAATCCTTAGAAATCCTTGAAACACTCAAATCCTTAAAAATCCTTAAAATGCCTAAATGTACCAATTTTGATGATAATATATCAAAATATTGTTGTAAAAAAAAAAATAATATAAAAAAATTAAAAGAGTAGGCCTATTTTTATGATTTGAGGCCAAATAGGGTTGATAAAGCATTTTTAACAATTTTTACGATCTCACATCGCGTTTTATGACCCGGCACCTCCACCAAAATTACAAAATTTAGCATTTTGGTGTAAATTTTGATATTTATACATAAAAAATATTCCCACTTGTCGATATCGCATTGAAATATAGATTTCTTGCCCAGCCTTAGTTTAAAACAGTGTAAAACAAAGAACCTTTTTTTTAAATCCGTAATTTGGAATAAAAATTTGTCGATCCGTTTTGCACCCTCAAAATCTGTTAAAACTGATAAAATCCGTAAAAACGGCAATCCTGACTGGTAATGTGAACTTAATTAACAAATCAAAATGTGATTTTTTCCCTATTTTAATTGCACAAAAACATCTATTTAATTAAATGTATGAATCCTATCATTTAAAGATATTTTAATTCGTGTTGTGCGAGTCTCCATTTTGAGTTCGAGTAGAGTCCGAAAAGTAAAAATTACTCTAGTATCGAGACCACTTCAAGTCTGAGTACCAATTGTACGCTCCAAAAATGTTAACAATTAATCGCAATTCAAATTTATTTCATCTCTGACCAAGGACAAAAATTGTGGTCCAAAACAATAAAGGTAAAAATAATCATCATCATTATACATTAGAGTTTCCTACTTCTGGCAGGGTCAACTTGGGTTTAGCAACCAAATTTGTCCACTTCTTTCTATCCTCCCACAATCATATCTCTTCCACATCTTCCCAGATCTCTCCTCTTGCTCCAAGTCTCCTGCTATGGCAGGGCTGCCACTGACATTTTTTTAAAAATCCTGTTGGAGGACCTTAAAAATTTGCAAAAATCTGTGAAAAGTCTAAAAACGTTAATTTCATTGATCAAACTATGAAAATGGCTAAATGTTATGTTCATATTTGTTACCATCATAACCTAAAAGTTGCCAAGGGCCTAGGCCTATGCACAGACCAGAATAAATGAGCCAGAAACGCCCGTGGTTGCTTTAATTAAGATTGCATAAAAATGTAAAATGTTACTTATGGCGTTTTCCATTGGCATGCACTCGGCGAGTGCAGAGATGTGATTGTTGTCAACCTCCACTTGAATAACATTACAAAACTGAACAAATGAAAAGACAAATGAAAAGACAAGTGGCAATCCAGTGTGCACTAGTGCGCACTAGTGCGAACTGAGTGCGGCCAATGGAAAACGCCATTATTTACAGAAAATCTGTTTTAAATCTGACCTGGTTCAAAAATTCTTAGGCCTAGCCGCCTAGGCCCTAGTAATGTTGCATCACAATTTTACCCTAGGCCCATGTGTTGTGTTTATTAATAACATTGCAGTCTTGCAGAACATGTTAGTAACATTTTAATCATATACTAATTCTATTTTTCACGTTTAAGATCACATAATCCAAACTTTATAAACAAAAACAAAAGAAAACAATTTTGTAGGCTCCAATCTCCATTGTTTGTTCTTGGCTGTTCCAAAAGCAACTGTTCTGGCAGAAGCAGTTCCTACAATGTCTAGGACACGGCTCCGCCCTTGCTCCGCCCCCTATCGAAAGTCGAATCGATTATCGCCCCGCCTTCAATGTTAACAATCGAAATTAGCCCGCGCAGATTCAAATATACGAAAATAAGCATAGAAAACGTAATTAACGAAATATCCGTAAATAAGACTAAAAATCCGTTTATCCGTTTTGCACCCTAAATATCCGTAAAAACGGATAAAATCCGTTAAAACGGCAGCCCTGTAGTTATGGTATCCATCCGTCTCTTCCTTGTTCTACCCCGTCTTCTTCCTTCTTCAATCCTTCAGTCATACATTTTCTTAACAAATAATATAACAACGTAATTTATGATACTCGTTTGATTAGCAAATAGGTACTTGACCAGACTCAAAATTTTGAAACTACTCGTACACCCAAATTTTGTATTATATTTGAAACTTAAGTAGATGTCCTAAATTATTTCCAATTTTGCAACTTGACAAGACAGTCAATCAAGTCAAAGTCAAAGTAAAAAAAGTTGGTTTAGTGTGGCTCATCATTGGTCTTGTAGTTATCGTATCTGCTTCCAATGTAGAAGGTCCAGGGTTCGATTCCCGCTAAAGTCAGAAGTTTTTTAACTTCTGATTTGGATTTAAGTCCATCGGTTCTTGCCTTAAGAATTTGTAAACGGTGACTTTGGAGCCGTCTTAGCAACGAGGCACATAATAAATTTAAAGTTGTTCTGAATTGGCCTCATTGATTCTGGCGTTCACACTGTCCATACCACTGGTTGCTGTATTTCCTATTAAAAAAATATTGATCTTTGGTTGGTGATCGTTCACTCGTCGATTGCGTCGGGGCCTACAGATTTGGCTTGGTCGCTTTGGTTCACTGTCCCCCACTGAAAATCAACTGACTGAGTGGGTAGACTCTAAATACGGATTTATTTAATTATTTATTTATTTTATCCTCAATGCTTGCTTGTCTTCCCCCAGGGAGGTCCACAAGAGACGGTATCTCCTCCAGCCGATGGCTCTGGAAGTGTTCTCCAACGACGGGCGCAACTACCTCCTGGCGTTCCCTCGCAAGATACGCAACAAGGTGTACCAGCGCTTCATGACCTTCGCCACGGCGATAGCGGACTCGGCTCAACAGTCGGTGGCCGGACAGAAGCGGACGGCTAACGTCGAGCAAGGGGCGGGGCTTCTGTCCAGTCTTATAGGAGACACGTCTGTCACGCAGAGATGGGTGGTGAGTTCATGTATATAATCAATTACTAACTGGTTAAAACCCAGTTAGGTAAAAAATGATTTTTTAAATTAGATAAAATTTGTATAGTATATCCTAAGATTTCATTTGATTGTGTTTTGTTTTATTAAACACAAAATATATAGCCATATGCCAGTTTACATAGGGCAAATAAAACTACAAAACACAACGAGGCAAACTTATATATTAATGTATTAGGGCTTACATGGTAACGGTCCAACGCAGAAAATGTAGAATGTTCGCT
Organism: Sweltsa coloradensis; assembly: GCA_024449915.1. Classification (NCBI taxonomy): domain Eukaryota; kingdom Metazoa; phylum Arthropoda; class Insecta; order Plecoptera; family Chloroperlidae; genus Sweltsa; species Sweltsa coloradensis. The sequence continues at coordinate 28,364 of JAMZAV010004509.1, forward strand.
ACGTATATGTTTGAAATCAATTAGGGATGACATCAGTTGGCGAAATCGATCGCTTACCGATTTCCAAACACCAAAACCAGTTTAAAACCGGTTGTCAAAAAAAAATCATTTTAATTCAAAATTATTTTTTTATTTTTTTTGTGGGTTAGGAGTGGCGAGGATGTTTGTTGCCTCTACTTTATCGGAATATTTACGATCAGGAAAGCGGGTGACCTTGGTTGGTTGGGATGGGTGATCTCGATTTTGAAAATATTAGCCCTGCAACTGAGAATTGGCGCTCACTTGCGTTCAGATAACCTAGGAGGCTTCCCTTGCATGTCTCGCCACCATTTAAGGGGACCAAATTTTTTTTTTTTTTTAATACGGTTTTAAAATTCGAAACCGGTTTTCTAAAACCGGATCACAACCGTTTTCCGGTTAACCAAAGTTATCCCTAAAATCAATTCATTATTTCATCTTTCACCCCCACCCCTAGCCAACAGCCAGCCTAGTTTTAAGTTGGAGATCAGTCTCTCTCTCTACTCACTGAGGAAGATCTCGTGGATCGATATGTAGTTTTTTGTCTTTGTGTTATGTTATCCCTTACAGACCAGACCCTAGGGACACAATTGTACTGGTCAACTTTCAAATTTTAATCCTGGTACTACATAATAGTTTTTTTCAATTTGACCCAGATTTTTTAACTTTTTTGTTGAATTAAAAAATCACATTTTTGCCTCATGCTAATGGGACAAATAGTGAATTTTTTGGAGAAGATTCAAAATACACATCTGCTAAAAGGCTAAAAATGGAAAAATTTGGTTTGTCCCGGAAATGTAATGATAATTAATTATAAATCTCTAGTATTGCTATTTACTATTTGAGATACAAAAAATACAAAAAATTACAAAAAAATCTAGTTTTAGGAATGTGTTTCAAATTTGAATTTGTAGTTAAAATGAAGCTTTTATTCACAAGCTAAAATATCCCAAAATTCGTAAAAAGCACAATGTTTTTTTAAATACTAAAACTTTTAGGAAAAAGAAAAAAAAATTGAATTCATTGCCAAAAGAAATGATTTAATTTAGACCAATTTAATTCCGGTCTGAAAGGGATATTGCGGCCTACCTACTCCACTTCAGTTGAGCTGTTGGTACTCTATCTCTTTAATCACTAGTCTCCTGACCGAGCATTTTGGCATTCTTTACACTCAGAATATTTAGATGTAGTAAATAGAACGTGTTCTTCCCACAGCGCGGCGAGATCTCCAATTAGATGTAGTAAATAGAACGTGTTCTTCCCACAGCGCGGCGAGATCTCCAATTAGATGTAGTAAATAGAACGTGTTCTTCCCACAGCGCGGCGAGATCTCCAACTTCCAATACCTGATGCATCTCAACACTCTTGCCGGCCGATCCTACAACGACCTGATGCAGTATCCCGTGTTCCCGTGGATACTAGCGGACTATGACTCGGAAGAATTAGACCTCACTCATCCCGCCACGTTCCGGGACTTCTCTAAACCAATGGGGGCGCAGAGTACGGACAGGCTGCATCAGTTCAACAAGAGGTTAGTGAGCACTGTTCATTCCGCTTTAGTGAAGGGAGTTAGAGTATATGGTCTACATTAGGGCTGGGCAAAAAAAATCAATATTTCGATACGATATCGATAAGTGGAAATATTTTCGATATCGATATTTGGCTTCATATCGAAATAACGAAATTTACACAAAAAATGCAAAATTTCATAATTTTGGTGGAGGTGCTGGGTCATAAAATGCGAATTGTGAGATCGTAAAAATAGTTAAATGGGTTTATGGAGATACCTTATCAACCCTATTTGGCCACAAAATTAATAATTTTTTGATTTTTGAAAAAAAAAGTTTGTTTTTTTACAATCAATTACATTTCAATGTACTGATATCATATCGAAATTTTTCGTGTGATATCAATTGTTAAATGATAATATGTCATAGCCCAGCACTAGTCTACATAATACTTTGTTTGCATCAATTTGCATTGATTTGGGTTTTAAAAATTACTAAGTAGATGAGATAAGATTTGTATTTTTTAGCTTCAAATCAGCTCTCAATTGCCATCCCATAGTACATACAAATTTTTAATAGCTTTCTTGAAACCTTAACCAACTGACAGTAGTTACATATATTTAACATTCCAATTTTTGCTACAAAGAAATATAAAATCCACATTAATTCCCAGAAGCATTAAAAAAATATGATGCCAGAAAGAGCTGTAATATTGTAAAATATTATAGAGCTACCTACTACGTAGTATCCTTTTTTCATAACTAAGGTATGTGACATAATGAGCCTAGAATGAAATTTTAATTTGAAAAACTGAATCTTTCTGTTGATTGTTTTTGTTAATTTTATGTCTATTTAGTATTTAACATTATTTTTCCCTTATTTCTGTTTTAAAATAATATCAATGCACTGTTTTCTTGTTGTGCCTAGGTACAAAGAGTGGGATGACCCTCACGGAGAGACGCCGCCCTATCATTACGGCACCCACTACTCGTCGGCGATGATAGTTTGCTCCTACCTCGTGCGCATGGAGCCGTTCACTCAGCACTTTCTCAGGTTGCAGGTCGGTACTTACCGCGCTCATTTCGTAAGATTAAACATTAGTTCGGAGCATGTAGACGTGAAACAATTGTATGAGTTCTTCATTCAAATTATATATTATCTTTCTCTTAGATCCACTGGTTATTTAAATCTAAATGTTTATAAATTTAAGGCATTATTGATCTAAAATGGCAGTAATTTAGTGCACAGTATTCAATCATAATCTTAAGTCTTAACTAACTTCCAACAATGTCGCGTGAATGACAAAAAGAGATAGGGTGCCAGCAGCTTACCTTAAATGGAGTAGGCACGCCACAAAAGCTAACATAAACACAAATAAATACACAAATAAATAAACTACAATGTGTTTTCTTATGCCCGCAACTACTTTATAAAGACATCATGCGTCTAGCCGCCCAGTAGAGACATGCCTCCGTCTCATCCCTATCCATGCTCTGGCATTTCGTCGTAATGTCGGGTTGAGTGGTTTTCTTCACACAGATATCTTGGGTACGAACCTATGTTGTGCCTGGATTGCCGGGCTCAGCGTTTCTTCATCTTCGTCCTACATCTGCTTCTCCACCGATTTACCCCATACTTTCCTCTCCTCCCACACCTTCACTTTCATCACCTGGCTCCTCGACTCACCTCACTCTTCAATTATTAACTTCCCCCACTTTCTTCTTGGTCTTCCTGCTTTTCTTTTACCTTCCACGTCTGCTTCAGATACTCCTATTGGAATCCTACTGTTTCCATCCTCTTTAGATGCCCAAACTGTCTTAATCATGTACTTAAATAAAGCCTTGACTGTGGTATATTAAATGGACCTTCCCCTCAGGTCGGACACTTTGACCTGCTGACGTGGTTCACCTAATACGCGGCTGCCTCTTCGGTCAACCAAAATGGCCTTGACTGTGGTTAATAGACTTCTCGCTCTCAGCGGAACTTTGACCTCGTGGCCTATGTTCACCACCTGCGTGGCTTCCTTAAACACATGGCCTGGACTGTTGAATGTAAAGGGCCTTCTCTCTCTGCGACACTTTTTCCTCGCTGACGAATTCACTGGTATACGCGAGGCCTTGCTCTCGGTTCCAACCAACTGGTGACGTGGTATAATGTAACAAGACCTCTTCTCTTCAGGGCGGACATTGATCGCTGACCGTTTCACCTGTACCGAGGGGCTCTGGCTTCCAAACACAACAGGCGACTGTGATTGAAATGACCTCCTCTCTCAGTTTCGGACACTTTGACCTGATACGGAGTCTCGGTTCAAACCAGGCCGGTGTGGCTCTCGGCCCCTTCAAACACAGGCCGACTGTGATAATGAATGACTTCTCTTCTCAGGGGGATCTTTGAACTGGCTGACCGGATGTTAAACCTGATACGCGAGGCGGGCTTGGCTCCAACACACATGTTGACTGGATAATGAAATGCTCTTCTCTCTCCAGCGGACACTTTGACCTCTGCCGTGTCACTGGGTACGCGAGGGTGGCTCCGGCTTCCAAAAACCAGGCTGGCTTGAAATGACCTCTTCTCTCTCTCAGGGCGGACACTTTGACCTCGCTGACGGATGTTCACCTCGATAACGCGAGGCTGTGGCTTTCTCGGCTTCCAAACACAACATGGCCTTGACTGTGGTATAAGGTAATGACCTTCTCTCTCTGGGCGGACACTTTGACCTCGCTGACCGGAAAGTTCCCCCTCGGTAGCAGGCGTGGCTCTCGGCTTCCAAACACAACCCGGCCTTACTGTGGTATAATGTAAATGACCTCTTCTCTCTCTTCTCTCAGGCGGACAACTTTGACTCGCTGACCGATTTTTCACCCGGGTTTCCGAGGCGTGGCTTCGGCTTTCCAAAAACCAAAAATGGCTTGACTGTTTGGGATAATGAAATGACCCCTTTTTCATCTCTAGGGCGGACACTTGACCTCGTGACCGGATGTTCAACTCGATACGCGAGGCGTGGCTCTCGGCTTCCAAACACAACATGGCCGACGTCAAAGAACTCATCCCGGAGTTCTTCTACCTCCCGGAGTTTCTTCTCAACTCCAACAACTTTGACCTCGGTGAGTACAAAACCTCATTGGTCCAACACTGGGCTATTCTTACGGGTTTGTGAGTAAATTTGTGTAAGATTTGCTTGTGTTGTCTCTAAGATGTGTGGATGGTGGTTTTTAATGTGAACATATACAATAGGGAATGCTCCTCAACTCTAGTATGCGACTTAATTGTAATTAACATAAAATATAATAAGAAATACTCACAAATATAAATTTATTTTAAAAACTAACGATTTTTGGCGTATTTATGAAGGTTTTAAATTGGCTAGTGGCGAAGCGGGACTAAAACGCTCCGTACATTGCGTGACGTCACGACAAAGTAATAGTTGAATAGATCTCCGCGCGCGCGCTGCACCACACGCTCGCCGGCTGGAATTGAATGTAGTCAAATCCATATCAAGCAATTAAATATGTTCTAATAGTTTGTCTGAGGCATGAGCCTACACCTAATAATGATAATGTATAATATAAAAATGTATACATAATATAACATGCATTGTCAACGAATAATACCTTACTTATCTGCAAATTTGTTTATTCAACTATAGGTTTGTTCGTTCGCGGACCTAGTGTTAACACTCAAAAAGTCAGTGTCTAGGCCTACACTTTACACTGGCTTCTAGGCTAGTGTTATGAGTGCCAGTTTTAACACTGAAGCAAACGAACGGACCAAAATGGCTCTTTTCACAAAAGTGTGTGCGAACGAACAAACCTATTGTACTTTGTTTGATCTATTACCGACTCTAATCCGGGGAACCTTCTTTATCGACTCTGGTTTCCATGGTAACCAAGACCTTGGGCCCACTGCCTTTGCTAGGAATTGACTAGGAACCAATGAATTTGACAGGTGGTGGAACCCCTACCGGCAGACTGACGAAATGATGCTTCTATGTGACGTCACATGGATGTCACAGTCAACCTCGGCACCTCCACCAAAATCGTTAGAAAAAAAAATGCGACTCGATTTCGAATCCCAAATACTCGAGTTCGAGTCGAATCCCAAATACCCGACTTGACTCGAAATTTTGGGTACTCGCACACCCCTAGTTAAATATGATAAAAATGAACCTTGATTGAACTGCTGGTGATATTCCTCGTCCAGGCTGCAAGCAGAACGGTGTCCAGCTGGGAGACGTGATCCTGCCTCCCTGGGCCAAGGAAGACACGAGAGAGTTCATCCGGGTCCACCGTCTGGCGCTCGAGTGCGACTACGTGTCGCAGCATCTGCACGAGTGGATCGATCTCATCTTCGGGTGTAAGCAGAACGGACAGGGGGCGGTGGACTCGGTCAACGTGTTTCATCACCTCTTCTACGAGGGAAACGTAGACATTTACACCGTTTTGGAAAATTTTGACCTTTCCGTTCTCTTCCTTGTTTCTAAACCCCGTCTTCTTTTCCTTCTTCAATCCTTCAGTCATACATTTTATTAACAAATAATATACCACGTAATTTCGGATACTCGTTTGATTAGCAAATATGTATTTGTGAGCGTCCAGACTACATAAAATTGTTTGAACCTACTCTGTACGACCCTCAAATTTTGGTATTAATATTTGAAACTTAAGTAGTCAAGTCCTAAATTATTTTTCCATTTTGCAACTTGACTAAGACAGTCAATCAAGTCAAAGTCAAAGTAAAAAAAAGTTTGCGCTTTAGTGTGGCTCATTGGTTCTTGTAGTTACTATCTGCTTTCCAATGTAGAAGGTCCAGGGTCGCTTTACCCGCTAAAGTCATAAGTTTTTTAAACTTCTGTATTTGATTTAAGTCCATCGGTTCTTTCCCTTCAAGAATTTGTAAACGGTGACTTTGGAGCCGTCTATCAACAAAGCACATAATAAATTTTAAAGTTGTAAAATCTGAATCGGAATCTCATTGAATTCTGGCTTTCACAACACTGTCCATACCACTGACTGCTTTATTTCCTATTAAGAAAATTCGATCTTTGGTTGGTTTCGTTCACCGTTGATTGCATGGGGCTTACAGACTTTCTTATTCGCTTTGGTTCACTGTCCCCCTGCTGAAAAATTCAACTAACTAAGTGGGTAACTCTAAATATGGATGTTAATTTAATTATTTAATTATTTATTTATTTTATCCTCAATGCTTGCTTGTCTTCCCCCAGGAGGTCCACATTAGAGACGGTATCTCCTCCAGGCCGATGCTCATGGAAGTGTTTCTCCAACGACGGCGCAATTACCTCCTGGGGCTTTCCCTCGCAAGATACTCCAACAAGTTTTACCAGCGCTGCATGACCTTCCGCCTACGGCGATAGCGGACTCGGCTCAACAGTCCGGTGGCCGGGACAGAAGCGGAGGCTAACGTCGAGCAAGGGGCGGGGCTTCTGTCCAGTCTTATAGAGACACTTCTGTCACGCAGAGATGGGGGTAGAGTTCATGTATTTAATCAATTACTAACTGGTTAAAACCCAGTTATGTAAAAACGATTTTTTTAATAGATAATTTGTATAGTATTGTTATCCCTAAGATTTTTATTTGATTGTGTTTTGTTTTATTAAACACAAAATAGATAGCCATCTGCCAGTTTTACATAGGGCAATAAAACTTACAAAACACAACGAGGGAAACTTATATATTAATGTATTAGGTGCTATTCATGGTAACGGTCCAACGCGAAAATGTAGAATGTTCGTACGTTATGTTTTTGAAATCAATTAGGGATGACATCAGTTAGCGCAATCGAATCGCGTTACCGATTTCCAACCCAAAACCAGTTTAAACCGGTTGTCAAAAAAAATCATTTTTAATTCAAATTTTTTTTTTTTTTTGTGGGTTAGGAGTGGCTGGATGTTTGTTGCCTTACTTTATCGAATATTTACGATCAGGAAAGCGGGTGACCTTGGTTGTTGTGGATGGGTATCTCGATTTTGAAAATATTAGCCCTGCAAACCGAGAATTGGCGCTCACAGTTGCGTACAGATACCTCGGAGATTCCCTTTGCATGTCCTCGCCACCACATTTAAGGGGACCAAATTTTTTATTTTTTTTTAAAAAAAAAAAAAAATACGGTTTTAAAATCACAACCGTTTTCCGGTTAACCAAGTTATCCCTAAAATCAATTCATTTGTCAATCTTTCACCCCCCACCCCTAGCCAACAGCCCAGCCCGTTTTTTAAGTTGGGAGATCAGTCTCTCTCTACTCACTGAGGAAAGGAAGGTCTCGTGGATCGATATGTAGTTTTTTGTCTTTGTGTTATGTTATCCCTTACGAGACCAGTACCCTATGGAAACAATTGTGCTGGTCCAACTTTTCAAATTTTAATATCCTGGTACTACATAATAGTTTTTGTTCATTTTGACCCCAGATTTTAAACTTTTTTTGTGAATTAAAAGAATCCATTTTTGCCATCATGCTAATGGGACAGAATAGTGAATTTTTTTGGAGAAGATTCAAATACACATCTTCTAAAAGGCTAAAAATGGAAAATTTGGTTTGGGGTCCCGGAAATGTAATAATAATTAGTTAAATTATAAATCTCTAGTATTTGCTATTTTAGTATTTACTATTTGAGATATCAAAAATACAAAAAATTACAAAAAAATCTAGTTTTAGGAATGGTGTTTCAAATTTGAAATTTGTAGTTAAAATGAGCGTTTATTCACTAAGCTAAAAGATACCCCAACATTCGTAGAAAAGCACAATGTTTTTTTAATACTAAAACTTTAAGAAGTTGTCTTCATTCGAGCGATCCAACTACGTTACGATGTGGTTTAAAAATAAAGAACCAAAAAGTATTGATTCATTGCCAAAAGAAATGATTTAATTTAGAACCAATAAATTCCGGGTCGGAAAGGATCTTGCGGCCTACCTACTCCACTTCATTGAGCTGTGTTGGTACTCTAATCCTCTTAATCACTAGTCTCCTGACCCATCATTTTGGTGCATCCTGATTACACTCAGAATATTTGTGATGTAGTAAATCACGTGTGTCTTGCCCACGAGCGCGGCGAGATCTCCAACTTCCAATACCTGGAGCATCTCACGGACTCTTGCCGGCCGTGTCCTACCACAACGACCTGATGCAGTATCCCCGTGTTCCCGTGGATACTCGCGGCACTATAACTCGGAAGAATTAGACCTCACTCATCCCCGCCACGTTCGCGGGACTTCTCTAAACAATTGGAGCGCAGAGTACGGACAGGCTAGCATCAGTTTCAAACACGAGGTTAGTGAGCACTGTTCATTTCCGCTTTAGATGACGGGATTTAGAGTATAGGGATGACACGGTCCGGCGTGGTAGTAGCCCGGGTACCCGGTTTCCAGAAATTATCCGGAGCCCGTATTGTTTAAGACCGTAGTGATATTTCGCGGGCCGTTTTTAGGCTACTTCACCAGTGTTAAATTAACGCGCTACGTGGTTGCGGTCTTTCACCCCGCGGAGCTTGCCCGCTGCCTAAAAGAGTAACTGGAGTTGACAGACATAAGCGCGTTGTAATCTATCACGTGCTTTCCTTGCTGTCCTCGGCGGAGTCAGCGTCTGGCATGCCGCGCAGTTGAGTGCTAGAGAGAAAGATGCGGCAATAAAATCTTGGACCCTGCCGTCTCTGCGCAGTACAGATGCGCCGTACGATCCAACCAGACTCAGCACTTACAGCTGACTTAACAAGATGGTTGGGTGTAGAAGAAGAATTCTCGCAGATGCAATCATCTTTCACCGATTCACGAATTCGTAATGACGACGCATAGGATTGTTAGTCCTTGGCCTTTCTTTCTTTCTTTCGCTGGCTTAATCTTTGCGACGAGAAGCTTCAGTGGGGCGGGATAACTAAGTAGTTAGAATTTGCCCACATTCGATGCGTGTTTGTTTTTCCCCTGCTTTCGGCGCGTAATCCTAGCTAGGCGAGGCTACCTACAACGAGTTTCACTGCCTGTACAGTGTAATTGGTAAACTTAATCTTTTAGTGTAATGAAGAATGAAGATCATTGCCTGGTTAATCAAATCGGTTCTTTATTTGTGAACGATTATTGCAAAGGTTTCCAGAGACGGAAACGTAGTCCTATCGGTATACCTTCAAACCAACTAGTAGGCTGGAACACGTTTCCCACCATCATGACGTAACGGGACCCCCGGTACCCGGGTAATTTGAGTGCTGGAACCGGTTCCGAATTTTACTACCCGATGTCTCCCCCTATTAGAGTATTGGTATACATTAGGGCTGGGCAAAAAAAATCCAATATTTTGAATACGATATCGAGAGTGAAATATTTTCGATATCCATATTTGGCTTCATATCGAAATAAACAAAATTTACAAACAAAAATGCAAAATTTCATAATTTTGGTGGATGTGCTGGGTCATAAAATGCGATTGTGAAATCGTAAAAAATAGTTAATGGGTATTAAATACTTTATGTGATCTTATCATCGCGCCTAGTTGCCAACACGCAAATTAATACTTTTTTTGATTTTTTGAAAAAAGAAGTTTGTTTTTTTAACAATCCATTACATTTCAATGTACTGATATCATATCGAAATTTTTTTCGTTGTTGGGCTTATCAATTGGTTAATGATAATATGTCCAATACCAGCAGCCAAGATGGCTGACAGTGAGGATCATCTGATATGTGGGTCCTGCCAATTGAAAATACTTTGGAGTGACCGAGTGGTCAATTGCGTGTTGGGGATATGTTCCCAACATTTCACGTGAAGTGCAGTGACAGTTACGTGAAAAAATTTTCAAAGTTCTCTGGCAGGAAATTAAATTCACTTTGCTGGAAGTGTGTCTCGTGGTGCCAACCATAACCTCACTTCCACGGAATACGTGGTCATGGGAACTTAACATGTATGAAGGAAGCGCTACAAACAACCTCTTATCTACGCAGGGTAAGTGCCACGCTAAGCAAATAAGTATAGGGCGCGATACCCCGCAGCAAGAATTCCTGGTGGTTCGTCAGCCCATATGCTGGTTATAATAAAGCAAAGGGAATAACCTTTTCTAGATCTCTGTCCAGGGCAGAGGGCCCATGACTAGGCTGCAGACTAAAATAAACGACTAGAACTACTCCTCAAGTGTAGGCCTAATACCTCTCTCATGCTGAGGCAAAAAAAAAAAATATTATGGTGCCACCGCCCGTACCACGCGGACTTGACAGAAGCAATCTCCACTTTTACCCTACTTTAACCCCTCATATCCAGGGTAAGGGTATGACGTGGAATAATAGAAAGGGGAGGACAGTGCCAGACTCGATGCCAACCCACGCGCATCCATATCGGCGAGGATGGCTCGAACGGAAAGAATGGGGCGTCGCTAGCCAGAGAGAAGAAAGAAGAAGTAAGCTCCATGAAGACTACCCAAGTAAACACAATACTTAGTACGTCCAAGACTACAACGAGAGCAAAGGCAACCAAATTGACGGTCCCGGGCACCCATTGGGGAAACTTGTTGTAGCCTACCTAGTCCTACACCTGTGACAAGGGCAAGCTAGTGGGCTGGTAAGACCAGTCCTAAGGCCTATAAAAGTAAAACCGAATCGTGAAGACAAAGAGCAAACCCAATAAACCAGCTTTGATTGGTACCGGTCTCTCAATCTTGCCTGCAATGCCTGCCTGTTGCATCACAGAAAGCCTGGCTGTATGTTGGGAAATTACATGCGGACGTTACTGATGTAGAGGACAGTCTTAAAGTTTCTTTCTCCATACCAAGCTTCCAAATGAAGTTTTCATTTGCGAAAAACTCTCATCTCTTGGCAACCACAGCAGCTTCAAAATTGGGCTGGGGATTACAATTTGAGAATGGCGACACGAAGATGGGATGATCCATCGTTTTTGGCCTGCGGGTGTGATCGCCGGGAACGGTTTTTTTCAACTGGAATCACGGAACGGCCCCACCTCTTAACGATTTCGAAGAAGGTAAGCATGGTACAAGTAGGGATAGATGAAGCGGAGCGTACGTTTTTTTCCTTTTTCTTCAAAACTATTCAAAGTCTAAAGACCAACAAAATATTAGAGACTAGAACGAGTGGCCCTGGCGGTTGCGCACATACGGGACGGACAGTGTCCAGGGAGGTGTATGCCTTTAACAGAGATTGCTTAACCATGAACCGGATTAAACTTACTCAGTTAGGTGGCTTATCGATTAGCCGCAGCATTCTGCAGAGGGCTCTTGAATACCGCCTTAGGGAGGCTACGGGGGTTCGTGCAATTTTTTGTGCGGCAAGACCATACCCATACGCCAGTTGAGAGAATCACCATGGCTAGGTATACCCAAATCATTTCGAGGTAGACCTGCGAACCAGGATTGACTTAACTTTAGTACAGGGACTCTTCAGCACTATCGTCATTGGGTTTGCCCGTGTACAGACCACCAGCGGGCTGCAACCAGGTTGTTGTTCTAACAACAGCTTGAAAAATGCTTAACTATCTGGCCAAAAGAAAACACACGCTCCTTATAGGTGGGACTATCAACGTAGATTTTCTCCAAGGATTCCAGTTCAAGAGAGATCTTTGGTAAAACCTGTCTACTGCTTTGGATACACTCCCAGGAGTTTCAGGAAACTAACAAGACTTCATTCAAGTGGGGTCGGTAGGGAACCATTATCGATTAACGTTTTTAACTACTAATCTTCTTACAGTCACCATCGAGGTGAACCACAACAGGGCTCTCCGGACTCACGGGGCTATATGGTCCACATTGACGGTAGTTGGACCTCCTACACAGAAGAAGGAGAATTCTCTGACAAAACGACTAGTGCCTACACACTGTAGAGATTAACAGGAAGGAAACTTCAGCGTTTAGGAGCTATCGACCACATTTCTGGAACAACATTTTCATTCATGCAAAATACCCTGATGGAAGTTTTTCCACGGAGCCAAATAATTAGACTGTTATGTAAATAATACCTTTCTGTATAAAATTTCAAATCTGTTTTGATAGGTCACTCCCCCTTCTGCCCACTAAAGCACCAGGATAAAACAAAGACCTGGGTTACACTGCATAAGTGAAAGAATGGGGTAAAAGATGTCGGAAGGCCTATGTAATTATTTGTGGACGATTTTGGAGTACTCCCGCAATGGAAGTACTTTACAGGGAGATAAAGAAAAAGTATAAAAATCTATTATTGAACTAGAACAAATCACTCCACTTCAATAAGGTAATGAAGTCTTAAACACAAAGCAGCTAACAAGAGTTGACACGGGGGGGGCAGTCTGGAAGATAAGTTAAAACTTCTATGGTTACTTCACGAGGCAATACAGCAAAGCCTTGATCGTTCGTATCCACACCTTAGCCCTATGAAAACAGGTTACTTCCGGAAACCAACCGAAGTTTGCAAATAAGCTTCAATAGGGGTTTTTGTAACAGCGGTCCAGAACAGCATAATTAAGAGTAGGGACCCCCCCTCTGGTGGATCCTGGAGTAATCATATTCTGGCGATACAGGTACAAGGAGGAGGGACCTGCTGGTCACTGTCACCGACGCCGTCTTCTGCTTTCCCCTCCTGTGAATCCCTTCACAGGGACTGAAGTCCTCAACATTACCAGGACCCTAAGAACACTCTCTCTGCTGGTGTGGATGAAATTCCCGAACCAGCGTTTCCGTAGATGTTTCCAGCCGGGTTCGCGGACTGTTCTTGCAACATCTTTAACTACATCTGGGCTACAACTTGACAACTCGGTGGGTGCTTGCTACCAAAGGTGCGATGAAGAACAGCCTCGTGGTCCCGATACACAAGATAGGGCTTTGCCAAATAATCAGTTCGATATTGGCAATTATCGCCCTATTGCCTTTGGTTACAGCCTTGTTCCGAAGTTTTAGAAAGCTTGTGAGAAGCTAGGTCAATACAGTTTTAGAATCTAAACTACTTTGCTCTTTACTAACAATTCCAACATAACGGTATCCATCAGGGCCGATCTCACAACCATCAGCCTTATGGGGATTAATAAAAAACTAAAGCGAACAAAACCTCGGGGTTGGGGTACGCGTGGTGTGCGTGTGGCGCCGTCTCTGCCACTGTTGGGGCGGACGTGTCGTTTCTGCTGACGAATGTCCAAAACCGTACAGCCTTTGACTGCCGTTCGACCAACAATATGGCCGTTGTTATTGGTTTGAAGTTCTGGTGTATCGCTTGTGTGGTCTTTTCCCACAGTTGCACCCACTATATTGTAACAACTGGGTTTCGTCTTACATAGCCTTGATGCGGGAGTATTAGTGGAGTTCCTCGAGTTCGGGTGTAAGTAGGTGAGAGGGTGCTGTTTTAAGTCCAGAGATTCGGATGACGGAAGGACCAAATTGGTTATAATCGTCTTGGATGAAGACCACTAACTACCTACCGGGGGAGACCACAATGGCACCTGTCTTTGGCCAACATTCTTCCTTGTTTATGTGAATGATTCTACAACCGTGTATTCCCAGGTGTAAGTCTAGATTGTACGCACGGACTTGACTGTTACTACTTTTGCTGGGGAAATACATCACTGTAGTCATCCAAAGCCGCGAAAAAGAACTGGAACCAGGAAAGCTGGCATGGCTTTAAAAACGAAAATCAGCTTGCGATGATGCGAGAAGGACTACAACTACACTCTTGATCTCAACCCCAGTATGCCAGTAATGATCAGCAAGCTTGAATCTACACTTCGAGGGGCACTTGTGCCCGAAGGCTGAACTGTAGCTGCCCCTTGGACTCTTACACATAGCTCAACCACTTTAAGTGGACTCGCAAGCTGACAACCTTATTAAGAAGCTAAGGTAAAGCCTGCTTTGCTTATTAGAATTATCAGAGCGTATTGGCGCTTAGTTCTGCTAAGATTGTTTATATCTGCCAATATTTTGAGTCTCTTTTACGGTTACGGTATTATAACTATGGGGCTTTTCCTCTAGCAAGAGAGTTTTCACCATTATCTTTCTTGATACAGAATTCGCGCGGTGGTACCTCTATGGGTGTTGGGTAAACGGCATCTCGTGCAGACTACTAATTTCCCGAGCTCGGCTTACTAACCCTTCGCTGGTCCTTTAACATTTACGAAATCCGTTTACTGTTCGCAAAGATTTAGCTAACTTGTACAAAAGAATTCTGACTTCATGGGTGATGATACTAGTCATCGGGTGACCCTGCATCTTGAATCAGTAAGAACGTCCTCTCTACTACAGCTGGTCTCAGGAACCCCAGAAGTTGGTGGAAGGGCGCGCTACAACAACCTGCCATGGGAGTTGAAAACAATTAATACCCAGTGACGACTGCTTTATAAAAGCAGAATTAAACAGCATTTCTTATTGATAAGGCATTTTATTCAATTGATGAGTTCTGTAGTTAATCTGAGTTCCACAATGTTTATCATTCATTATTTTAGCGACATGGTCATTGTGTGTGTTTTGTAGATCGATATCCATGTTTGACAATGTATAATATCCATGATGTACATTTATGTTATTCCTCTAGGGATCTATGTAACAATAAACAGCAATCAATCAATCAAGCAATAGCCCAGCACTAGTCTACATAATACTTTGTTTGCAATCAGTTTGCATGATTTTTGGGTTTTAAAAATTACTAAGTAGATGAGAAATAAGATTTGTATTATTTTAGCTTCAAATCAGCTCTCAATTGCCCATAGTACATAACAATTTTAATAGCTTTCTTGAAACCTTACCACATGACAGTAGTTACTATATATTTTGTAACATTCCAATTTTTGCTACAGAAGAAATATAAAATCCACATTAATTCCCAGAAGCATTAAAAAAATATGATGCCAGAAAGAGCTGTAAAATTGTAAAGTTTATAGAGCTCCTACTAACGTAGTATCCTTTTTTCATAACTAAGGTATGTGACATAATGAGCCTATAGACATTGAAATTTAAATTTGAAAAACCTGAATCTTTCCGTTGATTGTTTTTGTTAATTTATGTCTATTTAGTATTTAACATTATTTTTCCCTTATTTTTTTTTTTGTCTGTTTAAAATAATATCAGATGCACTGTTTTCTTTTGTGCCTAGGTACAAAGCGTGGGACGACCCTCACGGAGAGACGCCGCCCTATATTACGGCACCACTACTCGTCGGCGATGATAGTTTTGCTCCTACCTCGTGAGAATGGAGCCGTTCACTCAGCACTTTCTCAGGTTACAGGTCGGTACTTACCGGCGCTCATTTCGTAAGATTAAACATTAGTTAGGAGCATGTAGACGTGAAACAATTGTATGAAAAGTTTTTTTTCTTCATCAAATTATATAACAGTAACGAACACAGCTCTTCCGATCTCCGCTTATGATCCGAGTACCCGTGTTAACCGAGCCGCCAAAAAAATAAAAATAATAAATAAATAATAAATAAAAAAAAAAAAAATTTTAAATCCGTAAATAAAACATAAAATATTAGCAGACGGCCCGCGCCGCACTTTTTTAAATGTACTCGCATACATTTGAAGGCATGCTTACGAGTGTGCAAAGAAGATAGATGGGCGATATAGCTCGACTTTCGAGCAGTCGTGCATCAGTTCACTGAGCATATAGAGTTCAGTGGTCCAGTGTGCGTCGGGCGCATCGCCGTAAGTCGTGTCAGATGTTACTGAGCATATTAGAGATCAGTTGTGCGTCGCAGCGCCTGCGCGTTAACAAGCGCATACGATCAACCATCTCATCGACACCAGCTGTTCAAAAGAGTGGTGCCGTATGATTGGTGAACTAGATGCAATCCTGTTTTCAACCGATTCACGAAATTCCGTAATCACGTAAAGACGCATTGAATTGTTCATTCCTGGTGCTTATCTTAGTTTCTTTCCCAGAACTTTATCTTGCGTCGAGAGCTTCACGCGGGCATAGTAGTGATAGTTTTTCACATGAAAAGAGAGCTAGGCCTATGCCTTAGGCCTAGGCCTAGGCCTAGGCCTATGTTTGCATTCTGCCTAGGCCTACTGCGTCTGAGTTAGGCCTAGACATACGTTTTTTTATTACTACATGTTAGCCTAATTGTGTACGTGTGTTTGTGAGCTTGATTTAACAAGCTATTAAATCATTTACGAATAATTGCCTGTATAAGTGTATCGTTTGTATTTTATGTTCCTTTAATCCATTACATGTGTCATATCATTTTCAACCCCACTCAAGTCTAAGGCTTAACGAGAGCAAATAAAAACAACACACATAATGTGAAACCTGTACAGCCATCCGAGTTTTTCTCGCAAATCCGAGGTGCCCCCGGTCTCATCCAACCCGGATAAGAGAGCTCTTACTGTATTATCTTTCTCCTTGATCCACTGGTTATTTAAATCTAAATGTTTTATAAATTTAAGGCTTATTGTCTAGAAAATGCAGTAATTCAGTGCACACGTATTCATCATAATCTAAGTCTTAAACTAACTTTCCAACAATTTCCGCGTGAATGCCAAAAGAGATAGGGGTGGCCAACAGCTTACCTGAAATGGAGTAAGGCCACGCACACAAAGCTACATAAACCAGAATACACAAATAAATAATTTATATACTACAATGTGTTTTCTTATGCACGCAACTACTTTTAAAGTCATCATTCGTCTAGCCGCCCAGTAGAGAACTACAATCCCTCCCTCTCATCCCATCTCCATGCTCTCTGGCATTTCGTCGTAATGTCGGGTTGAGTGGTTTTCCTTCACACAGATATTTCTTGGGTTTGCGAACCTAGATTGCCGGGCTCAGCGTTTCTTCATCTTCGTCCTACATCTGCTTCTCCACCGATTTACCCATCTTCCTCTCCTCCCTCACTCTTTCACGTTTCAGCACCTGGCGCGGTGCTCCTCAATGTCTGCACCTCACTCTTCAATTTATTCACTTCCCCCACTTTCTTTCTTAGGTTCTTCCTGCTTTTCTTTTACCTTCCCACGTCTGCTTCAGGGACATACTCCCTATTGGAATCCTATCTGTATTCCATCCATCTTAGATGTCCAAACTATCTAAATCATGTAACTTTTAAATAAATAAATTGACTGTGTATAATGTAATAGACCTTCTTCTCTCTCTCCTGGCGGACACTTTGACCTTCGCTGACTCGGAGTTGTTCACTCGATACGCGAGCGTGGACTCTCGGCTTCCAAAAACAACAATGGCCGACTTTCAAGAACTCATCCCGGAGTTTCTTCTACCCTTTCCCGGAGTTGTCTTCTCAACTCCAAACTTTGACCTCGGTGAGTACAAACCTCATTGTTCCAACACTGGGCTATTCCTTACGGGTTTTGTATAGCAAATTGTGTGTTACAGTTTGCTTTGTGTATGTCTCTAAGGATTGTGGTGGATGGTGTGTTTTTAATTGTGAACATATACAATGGGAACTTGCTCCTCAACTCTAGTATGGCGACTAACTGGTAATTTACATCAAATATAATAGAAATACTCACAAATATAAAGTTATTTTAAAACTAACGATTTTTAGGGGGGGGGGGGGCGTATTTATGAAGGTTTTAAATTGGCTAGTGTAGAAGCGGGACTAAAACGCTCCGTACATTGCGTGACGTCACGACAAGTTATGTTGAATAGATCTCCGCGCGCAGGCGGCTGCACCACACGCTCGCCGTGCTGAATTGTGCGTGGGATGTGAGTCAGGTCAGAATCCATATGGCTTTGGGCAATTAAATATGTTCTAAATGTTTGTCTGAGGCATGAGCCTACACCTAATAATGATATGTTAATATAAAATGTATTACATAATATAACATGCATTGTCAACGAATAGCTACCTTACTTATCTGCAATTTTGTTTATTCAATCTATACTGGGGAGGTTTGTTCGTTTCGCGGACCTAGTGTTAACACTCAAAAAGTCAGTGGCCTAGGCCTACACTGTAACTGGCTTCTAGGCTTAGTGTGATGAGTGCCAGTTTTTAACAACTGAAGCGAAGCGAACGGACCAAAATGGCTCTTTGCTACAAAAGTGTGTGCGAAAAAACAAACCTAGTGTACTTTGTTTTGATCTATTACCGAATCTAATCCGGGGAAACCTTTCTTTATCGACTCTGGTTTTTCCACATTTGGTACCAAGACCTTGGGCGCATCTGTGCCTTTTGCTAGGAATTGGAACTAGGCGAACCAATGAATTTGACGGGTGGTGGAACCCCTCCGGCAGACGTGACGAAACGATGCTTCTATGTGACGTCACATGGATGTCACAGTCAACCTCGGCACCATCCACCAAATCGTTAGGAAAAAAAAAATGCGACTCATTTCGATCCCCAAATACTCGAGTTCGAGTTCGAATTACCCCAAATACCCGCTCGACTCGAAATTTCGTGGGTACTCGCAACCCCTAGTTAAATATGATAAAAAATAACCTTGATTGAACTGCTGGTGATACTTCCTCGTCAGGCTGTCCGCAGAACGTGTACAGTCTGGGAGTACGTGATCCTGCCTCCCGGGGCCAAGGAAGACACGAGGGAGTTCATCCCCCTGCGTCCACCGTCTGGCGCATCTAGAGTGCGATACTTGTCGCAGCATCTTGCACGAGTGGTCGATCATCATCTTCGGTTGTGCAAACAGAACGGACAGGGCGCGGTGGACTCGGTCAACGTGTTTCATCACCTCTTCTACGAGGGAAACGTAGACATTTACACGTGAGTTGATCGGATTCAATTATTAACCTTCCGTATTATGTAGGCCTAGTATTTAATTTGTTGTAAAAAAATTATTTTAGAAAATGTTCAAATTTGATCACGTTTTTTTTTAAATATATATTTGACGTCTCAAATTTCAAGATTCTGGATTCTAAAAAGATTTTTACTTTTGCAAAGATATGAATCATTTTGAAATCAACCTTTGAGGAGTATTTTGTTAGCTGGAAGTACAAAGTCTTTGTTAGAATGACATTGATAATACAATGTAAATGCGACAAATAAATACTAACCAGAATTCTATTCTATTGCCTGCTATGTTACATCCAAGTATCTTTAAGATATTACGTGTTAATGCTAACACGATCAGTATTCTATCGCCCTCTGCTTCCCTCAGAATCGACGACCCTCTGAAGAAAAACGCAACAATCGGTTTCATCAACAACTTTGGCCAGATCCCGAAGCAGCTCTTCAAGAAGGCTCACCCCGCGAAGAAGCTGAGCCACCGTTCATCTGTTGCCGACTCTGGGCCGATAGCTCCTCCCGGTCTATCGTACACGACCGCTGATAGGCTCTTCTTCCACAACCTGGACAACCTGCGACCCTCGCTGCAACCAATCAAAGGTAAGGCCTGTTTTAACCTGCTGAAGGAAATATCCATGTATATACCGTATTGTGCCGAATATAGTCCGAACCTGAATATAATCCGACCCCCTAACTTTTCTTGTTGAACAACATATGCATAAGCAGGCATATTAAGCTGGTAGGGGCCTTTTGGTTTTAAAATAATGAAAAAAGGGTAGGCTCATATTCAGGACAATACCTCCTATTCTAAAAACTGTTGTCCTTGATTACTAGGCTAGTTTATCAGAAAAAGTCAGACGGCTATTATCTTCCGTTTGGGTCGCGAATCTGTTTTCCCAATCACCATGATACTAGTCGAAGCATTTTAAACAAAACTAAGCCTAAGAATGATGCTCATCGTCCCAAGAATGCGGTCTACTCGATACGCATGTCAATCTGCTGGGACATTTACTTTTTGGGTGAGACTCAAGAGACCATTGTAGGTCATGGATGAAAGACGCATAAGACTAATGTAGGCACAACACAAAGTTTGTTTCCTCAAGACTAGCAGAACACGTTTAGAGTCACCATCATTATGTGAATCGGAACGACTCTTCTATCATTCTCCATGAACTATTTGACATAAACGTCCGTCGTTAAAAGAGGGCTGCCTATTCTGTAAAGAACAATACATATTAGTACTCCAAGTATTGACTTTCCTTCGATCTTGTCCACACTTGCTATGGATGGGCGTGTCTCTGGTGCCTCTTCACGCCAGGCAGTCATCTATAGCTTATAAAGGTGTTTTTTTATGTTTTTATCTTAGTTTGGGCTAGTTGGTAACATAAATGTTTTCATTTTTATAAGAGAGGTTAGTCTGTATCGTTTTTCTTGTCGTTACAGTTGAAATATGTTGTGCGCATGCGCTTTATCACGTGGTGTCTTTTGTTTATGTATTTGTTTAAACAAACATGGACAACTATTCTGTTCTCGTGGGGCTGACCACTATTTTGTTTTTATTCTGTCACGGGTTTTCGCTATACGAAGTAGAAATATCGTTGAAAGACTCTCTCATAGACGAAATTATTGTCTACACGATACACTGTGCTGATACTGTTTCTTATATCGATCAAAGTGGCCACGGTGTATATGGCCCTTAAATATTTGTATTACAGTTACCGTGCCTGTGTAATTTATCTGTTTGTTGTGTGTGTATTTGTTATCTCGATATCTTATCTTGATGTCCGGATAATTTGTTTGTGTACAGTAATTAACAGAGTGCTAAGTTCGACATTCATCATGCACTATATACGCAAATGACGCCGAGAAACGACGGTTGCTGGTACATATCACAGCGGGGAACATTAGTATCTTGAGAAAAAAAACAGGTTACAGCAGAATGGTATCTTGCAGTCAGTCATGTATGGGTTATGTACTATTGCACACGTCTTATACGAAGAGGTATATTTGGGTGACGGGTAATTTGTCTGTCGTCATAAATGCTCCATTACTCACACAGTGAGATATTAGTAGAAGTAAGTGGTTGTATGCACTGAGCGACTGGGTATTCTCGAATCGGGGTGCGAGGAAATAGTGTACAGAGAGAGCTCAAAGAGAGAACAATCAGAAAGGTTAAGTGATGTGGCCCAGAACTCTATATGGACACGATGGGGAGGGAGAGCACTATCTCGGGAGGACTGGACAGAGATACGAGAGAGGTGTGAGTCAGTCAAAAACAGAACTTAGATGAATATACACTGGGCAGGAACTTTGCAAGGCTAAGGCCACCATAACAGAGTCAAATGGGGACAAGGCAGGATAGGACTATAGAAGGACGAAAGAAGGTGAAGGAGTGGAGAAAGGGAAGACGTAGAGAACGCAGCTGACAGATTTTAACTGTCGTGAGATGTCTGTACCGCAGTAGGCGAGTAAACGCAAAGAGTCTCTTCGTGGAGAGATGAAAGGGATTGCAGAGTAGGAGAAGCTAAGATTTAATGGTAAAGCGTATTGTAGAGCTACGCAGCGTGTGGTTAGAAAGGGGAATAGTGGAGGTGCACTCATGAAGGGAATAACAGCGGGGGCTGCGCATGAATGGCACGAAATGACTAAACTGATGTAGGAGTATGAAGACACAGAGGAGCGTAAATTGTACCAGAATCAGATGGTAGTGTGAGGTGGGAAGAGACGGACCGAGTATAGTTAAGTCATGGTAGCCTTGTACTAGGAGGACATGCTTAGAGAGAGAGAGGAACTCGAAAAGGAAGGGGGGTAGGTGTGAATACAAGGTAAACCGTAAGATAAAGTACACTTTGGAGACATAAACGGTGATATCTGGTTACTCTGTGCTGCCAGCTCTGGATTATCAATTGACTTTAAAGATGGGGAGGGTATGAGAAGAAAATGTTCGGGATTGTGGGAATTGAGAAACAACTCATCGTGGTGTGTAAGTGTTATTATTTTACTGACAAGAAGGAATATTCCCTCCGTCAAATACTGTACAAATAGATTTTTTAGAAAAGATTTCTTACCGATTACAAAAGTGGAGGTGAACGTGTTGGAAGTGTTTGTGAGCTCGTAGGGTGGGAATAATGAAAGTATTTTAGCCGTTTTAATAAAACTGCATTTTTGTTTTGAATATTCTCAGAGCAGACAAAAAACGCTGGCTGAACTGTTCTTGACGCTATGTGTCAAAAACAACGCACATCTGGAATACACATCATAAAATTCATCCAGACATACAATTCAGACGGCAAAGTGTTTTAAACAGCCGCCTAGCGTAGCCTAATTAGTTAAACAGATGGCGACTTTTACATTTACGTAGCACCTAGCCGGAAAACGAAAAAGTTGAACATTGCATATCAAAAACCAAACTGAAACCAGTCTAAGGTCTAGGCCCAGGTGTAGGAAATTATTTATAATAAACAACAGTCTAGGCCAATCGTTTCCTGTAGGATATAGGCCTTGATATGTGAATACTAAAATTACTCACTTGACAAGACCTAGGCTTAGCATGCCAACCCTAGGCCTGCACGTCCGTGTTCCGACACACATCCCGCACAAAAACCTTACTTTAAAGACTAATTAAGCCTAATGTAGATAAAGAATAGCATGATAGTCCTGGGCTGTGCAAAATTTCAAGACAAAAATGCTCATATTCCTTTATCATAACAATCTTACGCAGTCTCCTGTCACATACGAAAAAAGAAAAACAAAAGGCGGTGAAAATGTACATCGTTCTTTGGCTAAATTGGCGATTTAAGTGGCTGTGGAGTTGTGTTTGTTGTTGAGCGGATGGGCGAGCACCGCCGTCTGTATGTAAATATGTACAATTGTCAATTATACATACATTTAGTTTCTAATTGGCCTTGACTCTACACAGTTATGACGTAGGTCCGTCCAAAGATGGCGCACGCTCGTTTTTGGCGCGCAAACTGGGGTACAAATTTACTTCTTGTTTAATTTACACAAAATACATTTTTTTTTTTTAAAATAAACATAGTGCAGTGCGAACTATTAGACTAAATAAGGAATTAAATAAATATAAAATAGTAAGTGGATATATCCCTATTCCAGAAATTATGAAAGTCCCCCGCCCAACCGAGATTTCGAACCCACGGGTCCCTGCCCGCATTCCAGGCGAGCGTCTTAACCCGTTCTGATGGTCTGGTGGTTAAAGCGTTCGCTTGGAATGCGGGAGACCCGTGGTTCTAGTCCCGGTTGGGGGGACTTTTTTAATTTCTGAATTTTTGTAAATAATAAGAATAAATTAAAATTAAGTGGAAAAATTTAAGTATTTAAAAAAAAATATTACTTAATTTAATAACAAACATGTTTATATATTTTCTCACAATTTTATTCCTTATACTCTAGTTGTCAAAATGGTAACTCTCGTTATTGTTCCCCGCAGAGCTGAAAGGCCCCGTCGGTCAGATCCTGCACACGGAGAAGACGATCCTGGCCGTGGAACAGAACAAGGTGCTGATACCGCCCGCGTTCAACAAGTGCGTCGCGTGGGGCTTCGCGGACCACAGCCTTCGTATCGGTCACTACGACAACGACCGTGCAGTGCTGGTCTGTGAGACGACCATGCAGAGCCAGGGGGAGGTGGTGGCGTGCGTGTGTCCGGGGGCCAAGACTGTCGTCACTGCGGGGACAAGCTCGGTGAGTTTCACTACACTGGAGGAAAAAATCCGGAATGTTATTTTTTGTGTATTTTTGTCTGTCTGTTAACACGATTCCGGCTAAACCGATACTCCAATTGCGATGAAATTTCCTGGAGGCCTTCGAAATCTCTGAACTGAAAAAACTGCCACTTTTTTTAGCGCAATCGTAAAATTATTTTATCATGAAAATTGCAATTTTACATTTATTTTTTATTTTTAAAAACTTTTTTCGACTTATAACACCTACATGCTGTATCCGATTGTAATGATTTTTTCACATAACCTTTATTTTATGAATTGATATATTCGTATAAAATTTGAGCGCAATCAAAAAATCATTTCTCATGATAATCGAATTTTACGATTTCTTTTTGATTTTTTAAATTTCTGTAACGATTTTTTCACAGAACCTTAATTTTATGAATTTATATATTTGTGTGAAATTTGAGCGTAATCGTAAAATTATTTCTTAGAAAATTGCAATTATACGCTTTTTTTGTTTTAAAAAAGTTACGCTCATCCAACAACGCGCCTGAAAAAGCGTTTGCGAAGCTTCCTTGTTTAAATGTTCATTTATTCCTCTCTATTGATATCCCAAATGTCTTAAACGCATATTCTCTCCTTGTAGGTGGTGACTGTGTGGGAATGCAGCGGAGACCAGCTCAACATCAGGCAGTGTCTGTACGGCCATACGGACGCAGTGACGTGCCTGGCCGCCAGCCCTGCGTACAACCTCATAGTGTCCGGCTCGAGGGACGCGACCGCCATAGTGTGGGATCTCTCGCGACGAGTGTTCGTCAGACAGTTGACGGGACATTCCGCACCGGTGGCAGCTGTCGCTGTCAATGAACTGACGGTAAGAATGCTCATAGCTCAAGGTTCTACGAACACCCAACTATACCGTTGCTATGCAGTGTCTTAGAACTTACTTCAGTTGTAATGACGGACCCAGCACTCACATGTTGTGCATCATTTATATTTATTCTACTGAGTAGAGACACCTGATGAATGTCGCTTCATTCTTATTACTCGTAGCCTACTTGTGCTTACAAAAAAGGGTTTTGGACAGGGAACCCAGCAGCTTACCAGGTTGGTAACTGCAGGGTTTGTGACATAGAAATAAACTCTTCAAAATTCTATAAATAATGCACACATTAGACCACTGCCTACTAGCAACCGAGTAGCATCTAGGAGGCAGTGCATTACATAGACAACAATAACAAACATCTGTCATCACTTTGTGCACCTTAAACAATAAATAAATAAAATAAAATCAATAAGTTTTTTATTTAGAGTCCTAACCAACCTCATGTTATATAACTGATTTTCAGTGGGGACTTTAATCAAAGCGCACCAACCAACCCTGCAGGCCCCCGACCCAAATAGCCGAGTGAGCGTACCAACGCAAAAGATCGATATTTTTTAATAGAAATATAGCAATCAGTGGTAGGACATGCGAACACCTCCGCGAATCAACTCCGAGAATCAACAAGGCCGATTCAGAACAACTCTGAACTTTATTATGTGCCTCGTTGCTAGGTGACGGCTTCCAAAGTTCACCGGGGATTTACCAAACTCCTAAGACGAGAACTAGATATGAATTAAGTCCAAATCAAAAGTTAAAAAAAAACTTCTAACTTTGGTGGGAATCGAACCCTGGACCATTCTGCATTGGAAGCAGATACGCATAACCAAAAGACCACGCGCCAAAACCATATTTTTTAAACGTCACTCCCCGACTTGACTTATGTTGGAACCGGGTGTTTGATTATTATTAAAGGGAAAGTAGTTGAGTAGACCTATACAATTTTCCATTAGTGTTCTGTTCAGTTAAAAAAAGAAAGATCTACAAAAGATGACATAACAATTTAAAATGTGTAGTATTAAAAATATTAATTGGATGAGCAAAGCAAAGACTTCAATTTTACTGACCCCCCAAAAAATTTAGCTCGGGTGTTTGTTTGTTTTTTTCTCTGTTTGTTCGCACGATTCCGGGCAAACGGCATAAGCGATCTTAATGAAAAATGGAGGGGACCTTCGAAACCTCTGAACTAGACGTGCCAGTGCCTTTTTTGGGTACATCGAAGAATATTTTCTCATGATATCGTACTTTTAACGATTTTTTAAAATTCTTAGTGCGAATATTTCGTGACATTTCGGGCCGATTTGTGCCCAAACGGCTGGGGCTTACAAACGTTCATAGTTCACATTGACATTTTAAGGTGTATAGGTGATGGTAGTATACCTTTTAAAGAACAAGTTAAAAAATTCGCCAGAATCCACAGAATAAGAGGTTTTTAAAATTATGAGTTTTATTTTGAGGTTTATAATAACAAACTAACAAGTAACTAATAGAAACTTGAAACAATGACCTACAATGCATTCAAAAAGCACTTGCAAAGGAAAAGTGGTCCTACGCAAACTTACAAAAAGCTCATCCATCAACTCAGAGACTTAGCGTTTTCTTAGTTTAATTAAATCAAGCTAGATTAAATTGAATTAATTAAGTGGAAATAAATGTTAAAATAACATTGAACACGTGTTGCAGGGTGAACATCCGCTACGTGTGCCGCACGTGGCTGCTCTCTGTGTCGAGTCAAAACGGCTGTGAGCTGGCGAGGACGTGCAAACACGTGCGTGGGGGCGCGCACGACCCGTATGCAGCAGATCCTGTGCGTTGCGTTTATGGAAAATAAATGTTAAAATAACATTGAACACGTGTTGCAGGGTGACATCGCTACGTGTGCCGGCACGTGGCTGCATCTCTGGTCGATCAACGGCTGTGAGCTGGCGAGCGTCAACACGTGCGTGGGTCGCGCCGACCGGATGCAGCAGATCCTGTGCGTGGCGTTATGGAAATAAATGTTAAAATAACATTGAACACGTGTTGCAGGGTGACATCGCTACGTGTGCCGGCACGTGGCTGCATCTCTGGTCGATCAACGGCTGGGAATCTTGTCGAGCGTCACCACCTAACCCCCACAGCCCCCCCCACCCCAGCGCCTGCGTGGGTCGCGCCGACCGGATGCAGCAGATCCTGTGCGTGGCGTTCTCTCAGACTCACGAGTGGGACGCACAGAACGTCGTGATGACGGGCTCCACGGACGGCGTGGCCAGGGTGAGTTGCGCTCGTTAGTCGCTAGTCACTAGTCGTTAGACACTAGTCGTTAGTGAAGACTAATCTTAACTAGGGATGGGCCTGTTCCGATCCCGATGCAACGGTTTCGCCGATTATTGAGTGAATCGGCAAATAATCGGTTAGGTAAAATATTGATGATTATTTAAACTAGGGATGACTTCGGGTACCCGTAAACCGGTTTCGGACCGGTTCCTATTACGATCCAGTTCCCTTTTTCTAACCGGTTCCAATTTTAAACCTAAAAAGTTGCCAAGGGCCTAGCGCACAGACGAGAATTAATGAGCCAGAAACACAACGTTGGTGCAAAATTCTTAGGCCTAGGCCCTTGAATGTTTACGTTCACAATTTTGGACCTGAGGCTGAGCTCTAGGGCCCATGTGTTTGTTAATAACATTGGCAGAACTTGTTAATATAACATTTTAATCATATGGCCTACTATTCTATTTTTCACGTTTAAGAATCACGTAATCCGGAGAAAACTTTATTAACGACGAACGAAAGCACCAATCTTGTTAGGCCTTTGTTTGTTTCAACTGTTCTTCACGTAGCAGTTTCCTACAATGATGCTGGACACGGGGGCTCCGCCCGTTACCTACTTTTCGAAATTCGTAAATGCGCGATGATTATCCGCCCCGCCCATGTTTTCAAATCAAATTTGGCCCGGGCAGATTCAAATTTACGAAAATTGAGAAAGAAAAATATGTGTCGGAACCGGTTCCGAACCGGATCCGGCGAGGGTGGATCCGGTTCCGGATTTTTCTACCCGAAGTCATCCCTAATTTAAACGCGTGATTTTAAATATCGCGGGCACGTGATGCGCTGTTAGTTATTGGAGGCAAGCGCACATAGCAGTTCAAGGTCGATTCCTGCTCGACTAGTCGACCAATAATATCGAAAGTCGAACTAAAGCATAATCGACTTATCATCACTACGTCACTCAACGTCACTGTCATGGCCTCTTAGATGCCAAATTACGCTCACGATGTATACAATGCTTCGCTATTTTGTTGAATAGATAAGTGTTTTTATCTGTAATTGTGTTTTGAAGCAATAAAAAATGTCAAAATGGATGTGTGGCATAGCCTAGGCCAGGGCTGCCACTGACATTTAAAAAAAATCCTGTTGGAGGACATTAAAAATCCGCAAAAATCCGTGAAAAGTCTAAAAACGTTAATTTCATTGATCAAACTATGAAAATGGCTAAATGTTATGTTTATATTTGTTACCATCATAACCTAAAAGTTGCTAGGGCCTAGGCCTATGCACAGACGAGAATAAATGAGCCAGAAACGCCCGTGGTTGCTTTAATTAAGATTGCATAAAAATGTAAAATGTTACTTATTTACAGAAAATCTGTTTTAAATCTGACCTGGTTAAAAAATTCTTAGGCCTAGGCCTAGGCCTAGCCCCTAGCCCCTAGCCCTAGCCGCCTAGGCTAGGCCCTAGGAATGTTGCATCACAATTTTGACCTAGGCCCATGTGTTGTGTTTATTAATAACATTGTAGTCTTGCAGAACTTGTTAATAACATTTTAATCATATACCAATTATATTTTTCACGTTTATGATCACATAATCCAAACTTTATAAACAAAAACGAAAGAAAACAATTTTGTAGGCTCCAATCTTCATTGTTTGTTCATGGCTCCTCCCACTCCCAAAAGCAAGCAGAAGCAGTTCCTACAATGTCTAGGAGTCTAGGACTTGGCTCCGCCCTTGCTCCGCCCCCTATCGAAAGTCGAATCGATTATCGCCCCGCCTTCAATGTTTACAATCGAAATTAGCCCGCGCAGATTCAAATATACGAAAATAAGCATAGAAAACGTAATTAACGAAATATCCGTAAATAAGACTAAAAATCCGTTTATCCGTTTTGCACCCTAAATATCCGTAAAAACGGATAAAATCCGTTAAAACGGCAGCCCTGGCCTAGGCCATACCAGGCAAAATGGTCTAGGCCTAGCTAGGCATAGATACAACTAGCCGGTCACGACGGGATTTGAACCAAGGCCCCTAGCCCCGGGCTCAGGTTTTAAGCCCTAGGTCCATGTCCATGATAAATAAAGCTTTTCCCGATGATACTGAGCCTTCAAGTCATGACCCAGTGAGAGTATGTACTAATAGGCCTAGATCCTGTTTGGTCCTAGGCTTCGGCCTAGTCTAGTGTGTTGGTATCATACAACTCTGCTTAGCCTAGGGCCTAGGCTTTTGTGAGGCAAAGCAGCATCTTTGGGCTTGGGTACAAAATTGACGAGAAACTAGGCCTACCTTGAAACCAACCTAGGAGCCTGACATGTTGGGTTTAAAAACATTATCTCAATCTGAAAAAGTCTAAATGTAGCCTATGTCTGCCCTAAGCATAGGCTACATTTAGACAAAAAAAAACTTAACAAGAACAAGAACTGGTAGGCCTAGGGCCTAGCAGAAATAATCTGGTTTACAAAGGCCTAGCCCTACATAATTATCTAGGGCCTATTTTAGGTGTGGCCCATGCATAAACATAATCTTAATAATCGGTTGAATAATCGGTAGATCGGTTTTTTCAGGAATCGGAATCGGTAATCGGATCGGCAAATAACATGAATCGGACCATCTCTAATCTTAACAGGCAATAGTCATGGGGACCGATACACGTGGAGGTTTCTTTCCTGAGATTTATTGTCGGCAATTCTTTTAGACACGTGAAAAGAAATTTCTTTTCAACAACAATATAATATTATGAAAACCAAAGAACCATGCTGCTATCTAGCTTGCATATACAAGATGTCTTACGAGACTAGGTACCAACCCTCAAAATTTCTACTCACTAGCTCGCAACTTGCAAGGGAATTTTGATGATAGGTTGCGAATAAACTTTATTTTACTATTTTTTTTTAAGTATCATTTTGCCCATTTAATCGGGCATAAAACCACTTTTTATTGCCTCTAAACGCGTTTCAGGCCATCAAACATAGTTCATGGCCCAAAAAGTTTTGACTGCGGCGTAATTGCCTCTTGCCCCAGACCCCGGCTACAACACGCACCTTCGTTGTGAGTACAAATTACAGAATGCAAGTGGACAAGGGATTTGTGGATGGTTGCTATTGTTCTTTAGTGGATCATATGCTGCTCAATAGCAGGCCAGCGTAATGGACAATGAGACCTTACAATTTACAAAGCATGTGTTAACAAACCAACAAGTGAGAATTTGATTAGTGTCTTCATAGCTCAATTTGGTGAGAGCATCTGTCTGGACGAGGTCCTAGGTTCA
Organism: Sweltsa coloradensis; assembly: GCA_024449915.1. Taxonomy (NCBI): domain Eukaryota; kingdom Metazoa; phylum Arthropoda; class Insecta; order Plecoptera; family Chloroperlidae; genus Sweltsa; species Sweltsa coloradensis. The sequence goes on from JAMZAV010004509.1 coordinate 58,629, forward strand.
AACCCTAGTGGAGGCACTTTTTAGTCACTTCTCAAATGCTATCATAACGGTGTATTGCCGCCTACTATAAAACCAGTACACATACATACATACATACATACCTACCTACCTAACGTTCTTAAGATAAGTGTGTTCATAGTTTAATAACTGTATACATACAGTAGACACAGGATATTTTCCCAAGTTATTTAACATTGTCTTCGGAGAAGCAATATGTGCAAAGTAGCGATCAAAGTAAAAGAAGAATTGTAATTATTATGAACTTGCTGCATTATAATAAGTCTCCTTGTGTTCAGATGTGGTCGGTGGACTATGTGCAAGTGCCAAAGGAAGAGAAGTCGTTGAGCAGAGAGGAGGATGAGCTGGTCCCTCCGCCTCCCAGCCAATCAGAGGAGCCGAAACCTCCGACCAATCAGAGAGTGCACGACCTCGTCAAGCAGATGAGTCTGTCAGCAGAGTTCTCGGCAGACAACGCAGGTGTGTATTAAACATTTGAACTGCGATTTTAAACATGTTTAAATGCTAATTCAATATTTGTTACCCACATTAATTCAAACTTCTGTTGAATTCAAATCATCAAAGGAGCCCCTACAAAAGCTTTGGGTTGGCCTTTAGAGCAGGGTTGCCGTTTTTACGGATTTTATCCGTTTTAACGGATTTTGAGGGTGCAAACGGATACACGGATTTTTAGTCAATTACGGGACTTTTTATAAAAAAT
>JAMZAV010004510.1:0-46483 GCA_024449915.1 Sweltsa coloradensis
AAAATTATTCACTTTTGTAATCTTTTTTTAAAAAATATTTTTAAAAAATTATAGGGGGCGTGGGGGCCAATATAAAAATTATTATCTTATTAATTTTTAAGTTTTTAAAAATTTAAATTAAACACTAAAAATTTTTAAATTTTTTTTTAAAAAAACCCTTTTATTTATTAATTTATTATAATTAATTAAAAAATTTAAAAATTTTTAATTTTTTTTAAAATTTTATTAAAAATATATAGGGTTTAAATAAAAAATTTTATAATTAAAAAAATTTTTAAAAATTTAAATTTTAAAAATAATATTTTAAATTTTTATAAAAATTTAATTTTTTATATTATTTAGTATTAAAAAAAATTTTTTTAAATTTTTTTTTTTTTTTAAAAATTTAAAAAAATATATATATAATATAATAAATAAAAATATAAAAAAAAACATTTTTATTTTTAAATTTTTAAATAATAATATTATTTACAATGTTTTACTTTAAAAATAACCGATATATAAAAGTAATTTAAAAAAATTATTTAAATTTTTTATTTTTTAAAATTTTTTTTTTAAAAATATTATTTTATAATAAAATTTTATTAAAAAAATTAAAAAATAAATATAATAATGATTTTCTTTTTTTTTTTTATAATTTATAAAAACACATATTAAATTACGAATGTTTTACTTAAACGAATAAGCCTTTTGGGTATATATGTTTTATATTTTTAATATATATATTAAATTAGGGGGGGGTGTGTGTGTGTAGTTGTTTGGGGGCGTGAAATATCAAACCCCACACATTTTTTAAATTTTTAAATTTTTACATTTTAAAAATTTTAAAATCTTTTCTTCAAATTTTTTTAAAAAAAATTTTTAATTGCAATTTTTTATTTAAAACTATAACCTTTTGGGTTTTAATATTTTGTTGGTATGTATAAAAACCCATTTAAAATTTTTCTATTTTTAAAAAAAAATTTTTTTTTTAAAATTAATTTTATATATATATTTTATTTTTATATAAATATAAAAAAATATATATAAATGTTTTCCTTTTTTTGGGTTTTTTAAAATTTTTAAAAAAACCCACAAATTAATTAACGAATGTTTTACTTAAAAAACGAAAAAGGGCCTTTTTGGTATATATGTAATATATTAAAAAATATATATATATATAAAAATATATTAATATAAAATTATAATATATGTGGGGGGTTGTATGAAATGTTTGTGCATTTTATATAACACACATTTTTTAAAAAATTTTAATTACTTTTTCAAATTTTTATCATTTTTTCGAAATTTAAAAATAACAAAAATTAAATTTGGGCGAATGTTTTATTTTAAACAATAACCCTTTTTGGTAATATATATTTTATGTGAAAAAATTTTTTTAAAATTTTTCTATTTTTTTAAAAATCTTTTTTTTAAAATATATATATATAAATAAAATAAATATAAAAATAATATAAATGTTTTCCCCTTTTGAAATTTTTTATAATTTTAAAAAAACACTAAAATTTAAACCGAATGTTTTCTTAAACGAATAAGCCTTTTGGTATATAGGGTTAAATATTTTTATAAAAATATAAAATATTTTATTTATAGGGTGTGTGTGTATGTTTTTTTGTGCGGGTATAAAACCCAACTTTTTTTTAAAATTTAATTACTTTTTAAAATTTTTAAATCTTTTCTTCGAATTTATAAAAACATAAAATTTTACGAATTTTTACTTAAACAAATAAGCCTTTTGGTTAATATGTAGGTATGTATAAATAATTTTTTAAATTTTTTTTATTTTTAAAAATCTTTTTTTGAAATATTTTATATAATATATATATATATATAAAAATATTAAAAAAATATTTAAAAAATTGTTTCCTTTTGTATTTTTAAAATTTATAAAAACAAAATTTTAAATTTTAACGAATGTTTTACTTAAACGAAAAAAAAGCCTTTTGTTTATATTATATATGTTAAATATAATATAAAATTTTAGATATATATAAATAAAATATTTCAAAAAAAATAATAATAAAAAATATAATAAAAATAATAATATATATATTATATATATAAAATATAAAATAAAAAATATAAAAAAATTTTAAAAAAAATGACTTTTTTTTTGTATTTTTTAATTTTTAAAAACCCCTTTTAAATTTAAACGAATTTTTTTACAAAACAATAACCCTTTTTGGGTTTATATATGAAATATATTTTAATATATATATTTTTATATATATATATTTTAATATTATATTTTTTGGTTTTTTTTTGGTTGGGTGGGGTGTAAATGTATGTTTTGTGCGTGTAATACACACACTTTTTTTTAAAAGATTTAATTACATTTTCAAATTTTAAATCATTCTTCAAAATTTTAAAAAAACAAAAATTAATTTGCGAATGTTTTTACTTAAAAAAAATAACCCTTTTTGGTATAATATATTTATGGGGTAAAAATTTTTTAAATTTTCTATTTTTAAAACCTTTTTTTGGGAAAAATTATAATATATAAAAATTTTAAAATATATATTTTTTATAAATTTATAAAAAAAAATATATAAAAAATTGATTTCCTTTTGTTTTTTTAAAATTTAAAAAAACCCAATATTAATTTGCGAATTTTTTAAATTTTAAAAACGAATAAGCCTTTTGGTTTTAAAATGAAATATATGTTAATATATATTATATATATATAATATATATATATAGAATTTTTAAAATATTTTGGTGTGTGTATGTATGTTTGTGCGTGATATACACACCTTTTTTAAAGATTTAATTACATTTTTCAAATTTTTATCATTTTTTCCAAAATTTAAAAAACCAAAATTAATTAACGAAGTTTTTACTTAAACTAAAAACCCTTTTGGTATAAATATATATATTATGTAAAAAAAATTATTTATTATTCATTTTTAAAATTTTTTTTTTAAATTTTTTTTAAAATATAATAATTATATAAAAAAATTTAAATTTCTTATATTTTTTTTAAAAATTTGTAATTAACGCATTTAAATTTTAAAAATTGTTTAAAACTTAAAAAAAAAAAGCCTTTTAGTATTTTAAATTATGTAGGGTGTAAAAAAATTTTTTTAAAATTTGTTTTTTTTTTGGGTTTTTTTTTTTTTTTAAATTTAAAAATAGCTCAACAACTTACAAATTTTTTTACTTGAACAAAAAAAAAATCATGTACAGGTTACAGGGTTTTGTTTTTTTTTCCTCTTATTAAAAGAATTTTAAAATTTTTACATTTTTTTTTAAAAACAAAATTTTCATGGGGACAACATCGCCCTTTTTCCCAAACCCTTAATCGAGTCTATTTTCCCGCCAAAAACCCCCCTCCATCGGCCCAAGGAAACCCAACAATCCCCGCCCTTTCCGTGAGGAGGGGGTCCCAGGGCCGCACCCCCCGGGCCAGGGGTTTTTGGGGGGGGGGGGCCCCCCATTCCCGGTTTTAACCTTTTCTTTGTGATTTAATCACCCAAAAAACACGTTTTTAAAGAAAATTTTGGGTAATTATTGAAAAAATTAAATGTTACATTTTGTTTATTTTTTTCTTTCTGTAATTTTCAAAAAAAAAACCAAAATATTTCGACTTTTTAATTTAAATTCTTTAAAACCCAAAAATTTTTTTTATTTTTTTCTCTTTCCAATAATTATGGTAAAACACTTTTTAAAAAAATTTTCCAATTTAAATTGTAATCCATCGGAAAACCCAAAAAGCAAACCCAAGCCAACCCTGCGGCCCCGCCCGCATATCAAACGAGGTATAAACAAAAAAACCCAACCAAATTAATATTTTTAATAGGAAATGTAAAATCTGTAGTAGGGGAGAGTGCAAACCCCGCGAATCAACCCCCCAGAATCAAAGGTCCGATTCAAACAACTCTAAAATTTATCATGTGCTTTGTTGCCAGTAAAAAGGGTCCAAAATCTCCCATTTACAAACTCCCAAAACAAAAAACCGTGGAAATCCCAGTCCAAATCAAAAGTTTTTAAAAAAATTTTGACTTAATGGTGAATGGGGCCCCTGGCCTTCTGCATTGGGAAACGATACGCTAACCAAAGACCAACAGCACCAACTTCGCCCATTTTTTTGGAGTTAAAAATTCCTCATCATTTTGATTCCCCTTTGTAAAAAGGATAAAAATATCAAATTTTAAATCTACAATTTTCAGCCAACAAAAAAAAGGTTTTTTTTCCCAAATTTTTTTTCTACCCAAAGGGTTTTTTTAAATCCTTAAATACCGATAAAGGGGTTTCCCCCCTTCAATTCTGCATCTTTTTTTCCGGGAATTTTTTACTTTAACGGGTTAAACCCACATCTTATTCCCCGCCCTGGCATTTCCCCAAAGCAATAGGGCCCAGAAAACAGTTTTAGGGGTTTTAAAAAATTCTTAAAAAAAGTTTACTCCCTCAAACCAAGGGGACCCAAAAAATGATCCCAGAGGAGAAAAAATGGGTTTTTTTTTTTCTCAAACAGAAACACCCCTTTTTCTCTTAAAAAAAAAGACCCCCATCGGAGTTTTTTTCCCAAAATGTAAACCCCCCAAAACCTTAATAAGCCCAAAATTAAAAACCCAATGTTTAAATTTAAGACCCGGAAATCTCTGCATTCCCAAAGATTCAAAAAAAGGTGTATGGAAATCAATGATATTTTTTGTTTAGACTAATTTTTAAAAAATATTATAAACCCGGCAAAAAGGGAAAAGTCCTTGCAAAAATCAGCCCATATATCTATAAAGTGTCTGTAAATGGTGTTCAAAGAACATGCCACACTGACCAATTAAGGCTTGATAATGCAAATATGCATTCAACGAGGTCTAGCAGGGCGCCAATTGGCAACCAAGGAGTTAATTTGGGCTCACCTTCAAAGCATTTTCTCTCATGTGAGAGAGAAATAGTTCCCAGGCAAAAGAATAATCCTACTCAGCCCTGCCCACAGGCACAAGTGTTGCCTCTGACACCTTTGTCAGGGTTATCACCCGCATTGCCTGGTAATCCAGAACAACAAACAATGTCTTTTGCAAGGCGGGGTGAAGCCCTAGCAAGCCCAACTAAAACCTCAATGGTTCCATTAAGGCGATCTCAGCGCCAAAAATGGGCACCGAAAAGACTTATATAATTGGTGACTCTTGAAGTAAGTTCTATGTATGTTCTTCTCTAAAGGGTTACTCTTCATTTATAATAATAAAATAAAATAAAGTTTGGATACTACGAGTAATTTATGATTTGGGGATTATTATAGGTTATTGTTGCTATAATTTATCTGTAACTTTACAAATATTGGTGGAAGCATTTTTGTGGTTGCTATTATGTAATCTTGTTATATACAACTAAAGTTTGCCTATGCATTGTTATTCAATCACAATCTATTATTAATTGTAAAATGAATGCTACACATTTTTTTAAATGTGTAGGGTGGAAAATGGTATGATTTGGACTATGTAGTCCTACTGACGTCACAACCGAGGTTTGAAGAAAAACCTCGATCTCAGTGTCATTCAGTTTTGCTTTGAAATACACGAGTGTGTGGACGTGTATCTTGACTTGTTATTCTACGACCTTGTCCCTGTGTTCCTTGTAGTGTAGCTAAAACAGTTTTGTCACTTCTAAGGTGTCTGAGTGGGCCAACGAAACGTGGTTTTTACTCAGCCCTGTAGATCGTACTGAGACGGGAGTCTAAGCACTGCAAGTAGGCGGTGACTTGTAGTTGGCGACTCGGCCGTACGGCGGGTTGCCCGTCGCGCAGGCGTTCGTAGCATGTTATCCAACACCCCCACTCGACGGACGTCCTTCGCGCGGGTCGCTGGCTGCAAGCCCTATCTTCTCCCGCAGTGCTGCAAACCTGGGGCCCGGCCGCGGCTTTGTTAGTACGTCCGCACGCATGTCTTCCGTGGGGCAGTATTCCGTGGAAAAGTATTCCAGGCGGACGGTGCCTTGGTCTACGACGTCTCGGATATAGTTGTACCTGAGATCTATATGTTTCACTCGGTTGCCTATTTTCTCAGACGTGGCTAGCTTAATGCACCCCTGGTTGTCCTCGTGCAGTACCGTTGGGTCTTCCTGGGCGTGTCCTAGGTCGCTTAGGAGCTGTCTGAGCCATGTAGCCTCTAGGCAGCCTGGTGGTCACGTACTCTGCTTCGGTTGAGGAGAGGGCTAGGCAGTTTTCTTTTCTGCTCAACCAGGATATTGTATTGCTTCCTAGTTGAAATATGTAACCGCTCCTCGATTTTCTGTCCATTTGGTCACCTCCCCAGTCTGCGTCGGTGAATCCTGAGAAAACAGTGCCCCCTGAAGCGCTGATCCCAAGTGGGAGTGCGGCGGTGCCTTTTAGGTAGCGTATCACTCTCTTTACCGCCGTCCAGTCCATGGCCCTAGGATTTTCGAGTCTCCTACTCAGGATGCTTATGGCGGTGGCAATGTCTGGGCGTGTGACGTTTGCAAGGTACAGGAGTGCCCCCACTGCTTGTCGGTACTCTTTGTTATCGGGTAGTAGGTTTTCCGCTCCGGTTTGGCTCGGGTAGCTGGCGTCCATGGGTATTGTGCTACACTTGGCACTTGCCATTCCAAACCATTCGATAATGGTAAGTATCTTTCCGCGTTGTTGTAGCAGCATGTCCCCATTTGCATCTCTGTCTATTTCAATCCCTAGGTAGTTGTTTGCCTCGTTTAGGTCTTTTGTGGCAAAAGAGCTATTCAGGTCTACGTGAAGTTAGTCGAGCTCCTCTTCCGTGGTTGCGCATACTAGCAGGTCATCTACGTGAATGGTGGCGTAGGTGTATGCTTGTCCGCTCCTTTTCACGTACAATCAAGCGTCAGCTTTGCTTTGTGAGAACCCCAACTTGGTTGTTGTATCGTGGGCTTTGGAATTCCAGGTCCTGGCCGACTGCCTTAGACCATACAAGCTTTTATTGAGCTTGCACACCATGTCTTCTTGTCCTGGAATGACGAACCCTTCCGGCTGCTTCATGTACACTTCCTCGGATAGGTCGCCATTGAGGAATGCAGTCGACACATCCTTGTGCCCTATTTTTAAGTCTTTAACATTGGCTATTGCGAGTAGGGTTCTTATGGTGGCGTATTTGGCCACTGGGGCGAATGTCTCGTCGCAGTCTTCTCCGTACTTCTGAGAGAATCCTTTCGCGACTCACCTGGCTTTGAAGCGTTCTATGTTTCCGCTTGCATTTTCTTTGGCCTTAAAGGTCCACTTGCTTCCGATGCCCTTGTTTTCGGGCAGGGTATCAATGACCAAGTGGCATTGCCATGAGAGATTCATATTCCTCTATTTGCCGCTTTTGTCTACTCTTCCTTTCAGGTCTCCCTTCATTTGGGTCATTTCTCTCCAACTTCCTGGTTTGACGACCTCTTCTCTGGCTAGGTAAGATAGTCTCTTGGAAGGAATCCCTTTGTTGGGTCTTGAGGATTTTCTGGTGTCTTCGGAAGCCGGTTAGGTTGTCTCTTGATCATTGTCGCTGGGGTTGTCTGCGTATTTGACGGTGGCTTCCTGGTTCTTTGTGAGATTGAGGTTACCCGAGTCTATGTTCACTGCTTCTTCCCATTCCAGTCTTTTGCTGATAACTTCGAAGCTGTCTTTCATCCTGGTTTCTGTGAATGTGACGGTTCTGCTGACGATGATTTTCCCGGTAGCTGTGTTTAGTACACGGTATCCCTTGGCTTCTTCGCTGTATCCAACGAGAGTTCCTTCTTCGTAGACTTTGCTTCCAAAAACTCGGATGTGGGAGACGTTTGGTTTGCTGCCAAACCACAGTTCATACGGAGTTTTCTCAACCGATTTGCTGCGCAAGCGGTTTTGTAGGTAGTTGGCGGTGACTACTGCTTCTCCCCAGTACTTTATTGGGAGGGACACGTCGAGTAGCATGCATCTTGCCATTTCTGTAAGGGAGCGGTTCTTCCTTTTGGCTACTCCGTTTTGTTGGGGAGAGTACGGTACAGAGAGTTGCAGTTCGATGCCTTCCTCGTCCAGGAACGATTTGACGGCTGCATTTTTGTATTCCCTCCCGTTGTCGCACCTAATCTTCTAAATTTTGGTGTTGAAGATGTTGCTGACTCTTGCCGAGTAAACTTTCAGCTTGTCCAAAACTTCGTCTTTAGAACGCAGTAGGTAGACCGTGCAGTATCTGGAGTAGTCGTCAGTCAGTGTCATGATGTACCTCTTTCCGCCAGGGGTTTCGGTATTCACAGGTCAGAATGGACCAACCCGAGAGGTTTATCTGCTCGTTCCTCGCTTTTCTTCGGGAAAGGCTTTTTGGTTAGCTTACCCTTCACGCATGTAATGCACTTTTCCCGCGTGTCGCAGTCACCGAGTGTCATACCAGTTGCTAGATTTTCTTTCTTCAGTCTTCTGACGGCGTCGGGGTTTCGGTGTCCCATGCGTCTGTGCCATAGGTGGATGCAGTTCTCATGATTTTCCTCTTGGATAGCAGACTTTGCGCGTTGCCTCGTTTCGTCACTGTCTAGCCAGACTTCGAAGAGTTGCCTTTTATGGCTAGGGTTTCTCCGGTTTTTGAGACCGTACACTAATTGCTGTCGAATTTTATTGAGAACCCAAGCTTGGTTAGTGTGGGCACCGATATCAGGCTGCCGTCGAGGCGGGGGATGTACAGCACGCTTTTGAGCAGCACGTTCACGGGTCTCCTGGGTGACGGACCCACCTTGCATTTCGGGAAGCCCTCCCCCACTCCCTCGGACTGCATGGAGCTCCGTTTGCGAGGGGAGACGGTGCACGACTTCTCGTCGAGTTTTGAAAAAAATCCCTGTCTTTAGTCATGTGGCATGTTGCTCCGAGTCAATGAACCCATGTGGTTGTTTTCTTGATTTCCTCCGCTTTGAAACATACGTAGCGCGGTTCTTCATCGTCGCTTGATCCGGCCTCGCTTCTAACGGCGCTCTTGACTTTCTCCCTGTTGAACTTTGTTTTCTCTCTTGTGGGTCCGGCAGTCCTTCTTTTGGTGACCAGGTTTGTTGCAGGGGAAGCACTTCTTTCTTTCACTGTCCCGTTTGAGGCCCCCGGTTTTTAATACAGCTTCATTGTATTCGACTCTCGATTCTTTTTCCCGTTCTACGGTTAAACTCGTCCTTGAGCTTGCCGATAACGAATTTCGAGTGTTATGTCACCCTCGGGTCTAGCCTCAAGTGCTGTGATTAGCATGCCATAGTTCTCTGGCAGGCTATACAACACGAGGGCTGCGACGTGGTTTTCCTTGAGCTCTTCACCCAGTCCCCTGAGCTCATTAACTAGATCAAGTGTGCTGTTGATATGTTCATCCATACTTTGCTCGCTTTTGAGCCTGAGGCTGTACAGTTTCCTGAGGAGATACAACTTTGAGGTTAAGTTGGACCTTTCGTGCACCTTTCTCAGGGCCAACCACACTGATCGGGCGGACGTTTCATTCCGCACGTGGATCAGCTGGTCGTCCTCGAGAAGTAGGCAGATTGTGGCCCTGGCACGTTGGTCTTTCTTTTTCCATGCTGGATTAGGCTGTGATGGCGTATCTTCCTCAACTGTGTCCCAGAGGTCGTCTTTGCTCAACAGCATTTTTATTTTGAACTTCCACAGCTGGTAGGCCTAATTCTTGTTGTTGAGTTTTTGTATGGAGACTTTCCCGTCCGCGGACGACATGGCTAGGCCTAGGCTAGGTTATAGGTTATGTTGGTCGCTCACCTGCTTAGGCGCGGACTCTGCTGCGGGATTGGTAAGGTTTTCGCAGAACTGTGCTGGGTGAATGACATGTACACTTTACCTACAGATTTAACTATGAACTAGGCCCATAACCTGTTATAAGTTCACTAGTTTTGTCACTTCTAAGGTGTCTGAGCGGGCAGACGAAACGTGGTTTTTACTCAGCCCTGTAGATCGTACTGAGACGGGAGTCTAAGCACTGCAAGGAGGCGGTGACTTGTAGTTGGCGACTCGGCCGTACGGCGGGTTGCCCGTCGCGCAGGCGTTCGTAGCATGTAAGTAATCCAACAAATATATTAAGCGAGACGGAGTGGCAAATGGATAATGAAGTCAATAGGGCAGTAGAGGATTTTGTTGAGAAAGTAGTAGCAACAATTGACAAAGTAACGCCATTGCAAAGAGTTAAGATTAGCAACAAGAGAATTATAAATCCATGGTTTAATAATAATGTGCTTCATATGCAAAGACTCAAGATAAATAGCTACATCAAAGCAAAGGCTACTAATAATTGTGAAGATTGGTTGAATTATCCAATTAATAGAAATAACCTAGTTACGTCAGTTAGGACAGAGAAACGGAGATATGATGATGATAGATTAGCTGAAGTGGAAAATGACGTTAAAGAGATGTGAAAAGTGATAAAAAAACATAATTGGTAATAACATTGTAAATACTATAGTAAAAATATACCAACTTAACCTTTAATGGAATTTGCTCACAAAATCCTGTTGAAAGTTTTAATCAGTACTTTGTAAACAGTGTGAATGATATTGTTGATTGTATAGAGCTTCCTGAAAGGGAGGATCCAATAGTGCTGCAGCCAGTAGGCCTAGACCTACAGCATATAAATTGAATAGCTTTAGAGAACTTTCAATAGGTGAACTGAAACAAATTATCAGACAACTGAAAAACAAAAAGGGAACAGACGAAGGAATCAGCACGGAAATAATGAAAAAAACTTTTGCAACATATGAACAGGCTTTGCTGCATGCAATCAACTTGTCGTTATATAAGGGCATATTCCCTGAGGCAAGGAAAATTTATACTAAAGTACCAATTCAAAAAGTGCAAAACACAAAAAAAGGTAAAGAATACAGACCCATCAACATTCTACCAATTTATAAAAAAAAAAAAGGAAAAATAGTATACAAACAATTAAAAGACTTTATTGATGTAAATAATGTGTGAGGGGAAAATCAGTCGGGATTCCGTTCGAATCACTCATGTGAAACTGCAAAACAATTCCTATTAGCAACATGGAAAGAAGAGATAGATGCAAATAAAATTTTAGTATCCGTATTCTTAGACTTTAAACGTGCATTTGAAACAAAAGACAGACAAATCCTCATACAAAAACTTGAAATGTATGGAGTAGAAGGAAATATTTTACAGTGGTTTAAAAGTTATCTGTCAGATAAAGAGAGAGAGAGAGAGAGAGTAATTTTTATTTGCTTGACCAATACATAGTAAAAGTATACACACATTATCCTCTTATGAGAGAGATAGTAGAGTGAAGTGAATAATTCTTAATATTAACATAGGTTAATTAATAATAATATTAATGAACAAAAAATAAAATATAACTGAGCTGGGCCTCAAACTCTGTAATAAAATAATTGATTGATGAATAGATAGGTAGGTATTTCTATTTATGTTACATTACATTTCATGCAGAGAGATATTCATTGAGTGAGTAGAAACTTTTGGATTTTAAAAATGATTTCATGCTGGACTTAAAAGTTGAAATGGAGGGACAGGTTCTTGTATTGTTTGGTAGCTTGTTATATAGAGTTAAAGCAAGATATTGTAGACCTTTTGAGAATAGGGTTAGTTTATGATTGGGAATGTGAATTTGTAGATTTGCTCTTGTAAAATGGGAGTGGACAGAGGTGTTTAGAGGGAAAAGATTAGGGTAGGAAAAGAACAAATATCGCTGCAGCTTTAATAAGAGAGCAGGCCAGAGTAGGTATTCCTAGTTCCTTGAAAAGCTCTCTACAAGTATGCCTCCTGGAAACGCCAGCCATAATGCGAATTGCTCTCTTTTGGGGGGGTGAATATTCTGATTGCATGGGGGGATGCACCCCAGAAAAGTAGGCCCTATGATATGAATGAGTGAACATGAGCAAAGTAAACCCTTTTAAGTATGTGGGGATGAACTAGCTGTTTGAGCTTCCTTAAATGAAACAACCACTTTGAATTTTAGAGGCCACATGGTTAATGTGGATAGACCAATCTAAAGTTTCGGACATGTATAATCCTAGCAATTTAGTGGAGTTGGTTCTAGTGAGTTTTTTCCAAACAGCCAGATTAGGGGACTAGATTTGGGGATGTTGAGGGGGGAGTGAAAAGAAATGTAGGTAGTCTTTGCTAATGATATGGTTAAGAGGTTGCTATGGCAATATACAGACATTTGGGAAGCTTGATTGTTTACTAGTGGGGACATTGCAGCAATTGAGTTTTTTGGACAGGTTAGGAGTTGACTCCAGTCATCTGCAAATTGAGTAAGTGTGTCCTCATCTAGGAAGTTGAGCAGGTCATTAGTGAAGAGTGTGAAGGAAGGGGACCTAATATTGAGCCCTGTGGAACCCCGGCGACAAGTGTTTGGGTTCGGAAAGATATTTTTGGGTGGAAAGTTTTTTTCGTAAACTGGATTTCAAAACCTGGGTGCGACCAGTCAAGTAAGAAGCCCACCACTTTTTTGCCGTTCCTCTGATTCCCAAAGGGTTTACAGTTTGTCGAGAAATACTGTGGTCGATGGTGTCGAAGGCTTTGCTTAGATGTAGAAAAATTCCCCCGGCATGCTCCCCTTTATCCCGAGCAGAGTAGAGGGGGGAAAGAAAGCTGAAGAGTGCAGTGGAGTTGATTTATTTTTTAAAAAGCCGTGTTGGCTGGGAGAAAGCAAGTTGTGGTAGTTGAAAAAGGAGAGTAATCGATCGTGCATGATTAGTTCATATATTTTAGTGAATGATGAAAGGAGGGAATTGGCCTAAAGTTGTTCATGTCAGATTTTTTCCTTATGTTTGTAAATGGGAATTACTTTTGCTAGTTTTTGTTTGGAGGGGAAGGTACCAGAAGAGAGAGATTTGTTTATTAAAAAGGCTAGGGGAATTGAGATCAAATGCATACATTTAGTAAGAAGGGGTCCCGGTATCTCATCCATACCACTTGAGTGTTTTGATCCTAATTTCCTTGCAATTTGAGTTACTTCAAAGTGTGTAGTAGGGTAAAAAAATATTGTTTGTTACATTGAGTTTTGAGATCAGTAGGACCTGGGGTACTGGGGGGGTTATGATGGGGAGAGCCAGTCTGACCTGTAGAGCAGGAATGTAAGAAAATGTCATTGAAGAGATTGCCTAGGGAGGTGGGGTTTAGAGATGGGTCTACCATTGATCATAATGGGGAATATTTGCTTTGGGGACGGGGGGGCTGCAGTCAGAAAATTTGACCAAGGACCACGTTGCTTTGGGTATGTTGTTCGAGGAGGAAATTTTTTTTTTTGTCATTATGATGGAGCTTAGCTTGGCGGATATTCATTGCATGGGATTTTTTTAGGTTTAAATATTGTTCTTTAAGATTTTGGTTTTTAGCTGAAAGCTTTAAGTTACGATGAAGTGTTCGTAGTTCCTTGGCTTCCAGGCGGAGCTCTGATGTTATCCAAGGGCTAGTTTGGGCTCTCGAGGTGGAGTGACTTTTCAGCGGGAAAGCTATATTGAAGTGGTGTAGATAGATTACAATTCACAAAATTGAATGTCAATATATCTGAAAAAATAGAAAATCAACATGGAGTGCCCCAAGGGTCTGAACTAGGGCCCTTAAATTGTCTTATTTTATATATCAATGACATCAACAAGTTCATGGATAATGTGCTGATAAATCTGTTTGCAGATAATACATTGATATCACTTGCAGGGTGCAACTTGGACGAAATATGTATGGAAATTAATATCCAGTTGGCAAAGTTAAACACACATAGCTCAAGTTAAACAAACTGCAACTTTATGTAAATAAAACAAAATGTTTGACCATAACTGGCTCTCAAGCAACCAAATACAAGGTTGTAAATAATAGTCCTAATGGTAACAAAATCATAGATGGTGTGATGCCAGAATTTGTAAAAGAGTTCAAATACCTTGCAGTGATAATAGATGAAAATCTAAAATTCACTAACCATGTTAATTATATTGCTAAAAAATAAGTAAGAAAAATAAGGCGTGTTTTGTATAGAATAAGCTCATATGTATCACCATGGGTAAAAAACTTAATATATAAGACTATTATTGGTCCACACTTCGATTATTGTAGCTCACTATTATGGGACATAAGCAAATCTGACATAAGCCTGCTACAAAAACTTCAAAATAGAGGTATGAGAATTGAAATAGGATGTAACAGATACACAAGGATAAAAGATATACTACAAATATTACAATGGACTTCTGTACAGCAGAGAATAGCCTTAAATACCTTAGTTATGATATTTAAAATTACAAAGGGATTGGTAGGCCTACCTAGCTACTTAAATAAAATATGTCAAGTAAAGGATATGCACCAATACAAGACAAGAAGTACAAATAAAATGTATCTTGAATGTAATGAACAAAAGTAGCACTCAAAAATCACTTTTCTATAGTGGAGTAAGACTATACTAGGAAACGCTCAGTTGGACGCGTTGATAAGCGAGCACGTGCTATAGCTTGACCCACATTACACATTTTTTTAAATTTTAACATTTGCGACGTTCGCTGTCCACGGGGCCATGTTTCCAATATTATTTATTATTGCCAAGGAATTTGGGTAAACCCGTGGATAAACTATTACTTTGTGGATAAAATCCATCGCCATCTAGAGGACCTTGACATCATTTCCATGGGAAAACTATTTTAACTCTTTGGTAACAAATAATACACTGCTTCCTCGATAGTATTTTGATTACTTCTAGGTGGCAGTGCATAGTGGCCAGAACCCTCGTGCGACTTTTAGTTGCCATGGTCACGTTACTTTTGTTAAAATGTAATTTCCATCTACACTACTTATCAAATTAAAATAAAATTAATATATTCGTGACCGGACGGACATTCTAAATGATTTGGCAACCTCAGATTTTGTCGCCGTTTAGTTTGAAATAAAAACTTTCGATTAACTTTAATGTAACTTCGTAAATTTTTTAAAGATTTTCCCACAAAACTAATGGCATTCAATCCAGATCGAAGCTTGCGGATGGTCCAAATTTCAGCTCGATCCGAACCTCCATGGTCCATGGCGATACATACAAAAAAAACAAAAAAACAGTGACTATTTTTTCCGGCAGAGTCAGATGGAAACGCTCGTTAACAACAAGCTCAATGAAAACATGAAAAATATAAATAATGTACGGAAATTTAGAGAAGAATGTGTTAATTTTGTCAAATCGGAGTTTACGGTATAGGTATAGTGTAATACAGTGATATTTTATAAGTTTAATTCAAAACAATGGACTAGGTGACGTAGCTAGTACCCCTCTGACGTACGTATGCAAAACATGTCAACTAAATTAAATCCATCTAAAAAATAACTAATTGTCACTAATCCTAGTTAATTAAACAAAAACACTGTTCGGGACAACCAAAGAACAATATCGTACAGTAACATGCTCTTTACCTAATCTGGAAAACAAGAAGAAAAACAACTACAAAATTTGCCTGGCTTCACTCAGTCGGAGACAAAAGAATCGTTAGGCTAGATTAGAGTGTTTCGACTAAATTAAAATGGGCGCCACAATTGAAAAGATAAAATATAATCAAACTCTACATGCTGTCAAACCATCCTTTTACAATCCCACGGTGTGCTGATTCCTGGTACTGGATGTCACAGCTGATCCGGATACACTGAGTCGTGGATACGTATAACCCTCCAACTTAATGTACAAGTATAGGAACAACAAGGAATAACTAGCTACATTGAGTAGATTATACTTAATGGTTTGATCTGGTTTCTCTATTGAGACATGTAAATGGTTTCTACCTATCATGAGCTAATGTTAATGGTTATAATCTGAGACAAAATCCGTCGATTATTCATGCATTATACACCTCAAATAAAATAAAATATCGATTAAAAATTTGTATTATAATGCCTTTGGCATGTACTCAACCTTATTGTTCAGGAAACGCTGTCCGTGGTGATCCAACTGTACGGCGATGAATTATTTAAGAACTAAAAGAAGAAAAACACTTTTCAAAGCACACAAATCGATGGGGGGGGGGGGATGATATTAAAGTTCTCTCCTTCTGGTGGGGGGAAACTGGGTCTCCTTGTCGGTGAATAACACTCGCGCTGTCGCCAGATGAAGACGCACGGCTCACACCACTGCACATTCGATTTGAACTTGTGAATGGAGAATGATTCTCCTCAGTTATTTCACTAATTTTTGGGGCTCGATTTACTCACATTGGGGCGACGAAGACTCTTCAATGATAACTACTGCACGCTCATTAAATCAGAGAGCGGAGATTCATCTCACAGTCTCTTACACCTAGTACACCACGCCGTAGATATATTCAAACTTTTAACTTTAAAATAATTAATTATCGATGTAGTGGATCAATAATTGTCAATAAACGATGCTCGTCGCAGATTCACTCGCTGGCGAATACAACTGGATACAACAATTAATTACGCGATTTACACGCTGGTGAAAAAAACTGGATACAACAATAAATTACGCGATTCACACGCTGGTGAATACAACTGGATACAACAATTAATTACGCGATTCACACGCTGGTGAATAAAACACTAAAAACAACACTAGATAAAATATGAACACGAAGGTCCACAAAAGCAATACGACCACACAGGTCACCCGACCACTCAGGTCAAAACCGAACGACCGCTCAGGCCCAACCAAACCCAACTCGTACCTCCGAGTCCTCCAACACGACTGTCTTCCAAAACCTCGTCGTACCCCCAAGATTTCGATTCACGTGGTTATTTTCTAGCTCCTCCTACTATTTTGGTATTTTGTTTTCTGCTATATACTACATTTCTTTGAGAAGGGTTCGTCCTGTCCCCACCTTTACTCTAGGACTTAGGTCTTTTGACCAGGAACTCCTCCTAATCGAATCGCAGTATAGGTTGTTTTTGGCATAGCTTTCTGAGTGCCTCTCCCACGGGTAGTTGAGATACCATCTCAGTCATCGTGTTGTGACAACGTTCAGGCATGCTAAATCCGCGACATAAGGGCGACTAGCTACTTGCAGAACATGAAAATGTTGGTTTAAGCCCCGACTCTCTGGCGTCCTGCTCTAGTAAAACATGAAAATTGTTGTCAAAAACTCAGACATTCGTCTAGGATGTCACTCAATTTTTAGTTATTTGACCAGAAGTATGTTATTTTTCAAGCTAATCTGCGATTTCCGTGAGAAAACAAAGTCTCTAGCCTTGACATTCCTAGTGTGCTTTGTGAAACCTAATAATATTGATATGAAATACATTGCTTCTTTGATCGAAATTAAGTACAAATTACAGTTAATGCATTTCGATTACTGATGAAATATAATAACAATGAAAATCTACATTTTGGTATGCAAAATGGTCGTGATTGACAGGTTATACACTATACAGGGTGTAACTGCCTGGAATATTACATTATAATAAAATTATGAATTGTATCATGGTTTTGTACAATTTCTGTATTCAATATATTGTACAATTTATGTAAATGTATAACAATAGCATTTTTGCTAAATAAAGATTTACTACTACTACTACTACTACTACTACTACTACTACACTTACTACTACTACTACTACTACACTACTACTACTACTACTACTACTACTACTACTACTACTACTATACACTACTACTACTACTACTACTACTATACTACTACTACACACTACTACTACTACTACTACTACTACTACTACATGCACACAGGCACACAGATGCATGGCTGTTAAAGTCAATAATGTTCACAGCAAAAATGTTGAAATCACGTCAGGAGTTCCACGGGGATCTATTCTGGGCCCTTTGCTTTACCTCATTTATGTGAAATGACATGTTAAAGGAAGTAAAAAAATTGCTTTGCATTTTTGTACGCTGACGATACAGTGTGGTGATATTTCACAAAATCTAGAAATTGCTAAAAAAGCTATTGCAGCGTGATTTTATAAATTTGTTGAGATGGGCTCACGATAATGGTTAACAATTAATTTTAAGAAACCAAAGTGATCTATATACACACCCCCCTTTTTGTCCCATCAGAAAATAGAAATTGTTTTCATGAAAACGCCTGTTTGCATGCAAATCAAAAGGGAAGGGATTACTGTCAATAATGATAATTGTATGTGTAAAAGATACCCAGAAAACGTAAAGAATTTACGATTTAGGTTCATAATAGATCCCAATATTTCAAATGAGTTTTCATATTGAGAAATTATGTAATCGGCTTAATCAGCTTTGTATAGTATTAAAACTCTACAATATGTCAAGGGGGGTGTTTTAAAAAGTTGTCTATCAGCTCGTAAGTCATAATTAGGTATGCTTACAGAGGGGGGCTCATCCGGGGGCCTACTATGTGCAAGATATTGTTAACATTCGAAAAGTATTTTTAAGATCATGTATCCTCACAATATACATAAATGGAAGTAGGGTTTTAAAGTTTTTAAAAGAACACATGAATATATGTACTAAAAATAACTATTTTGACAAAGATTACTTAGCTGTGACGCAACATACATCGATACAGAAAAAGAGATAGATTTTTAATACCCCGGGAACCCGATACAACACTTTTTGGAGACAGGAAAAAAAATTATTTTTCCCAAATACTTTAAAAAAACCTTCGACAATTTAAAATCATTAAAATCTAGAATGAGGTGAAGAGGAAAATAAAAAAGGATTATAAAAAAGGGGGAAAGAATTCATTGCTATGTTTTGTCTTTTTTTTGTTTTTGAAGAATGTAAACTTTGGGGGGTGGTTATATGGTAGTAAATGTTTTTAATTTTTAAAATATTTGTTACTCCCCTTTGTTTTAGAAAGTTTTTTATTTTTTGTTTTCTGAATTTATTGTATCACGACAAAATGAGAGTCAGAGAATTGTTTATATATGTTTTGTTGTTAAAGAGACTCTGCAGACAAGCTACGTAAGTGGTTTTGCGGAGTCTGAAAATTGTTGTATTTGTACTTTTTCCAAATAAAGAACAATTCAAAAAAAAAATACTACTACTATACTACTACTTATACTACTACAAAACATACATACTACAAAAATTTTGCAAAGTATTCGAATATCGTCTTTCTATATGTTTCAAATACGTGACCTATTTCCTCTAATATTTTAAAAATGGTTTACTATGCCATTGTTCATTCATATTTTGTCGTATGGAATAACTGCTTGGGGATCGGCGTCTACACTCACTCTGTCTCCTCTGGAAGTAATGCAAAATTCTATGTGCGCTCTTTGTTTTGCTCAAACAAATGTTGTTAAAAATTATAACACTATTCAAACTTACAAATATTGTAACATTCTGCCGGTGCAGCAAATGTATTTTTATATTTTATTATTAAACACCTTTTCAATATCAAGTCTGAAAAGTATAAAAGTAGTACCATACACGGAGTGGAAATGATTGTATGATGTGGTTCCACGTTGTGTACACCAACTACGGTTGCGTTGCATACATTATGCTGTACCGGCGTTATGCAATGAATTGCCTGAAAATGTCAAAAACGTTCAAACCTATGCAAAATTGAAGGAAAGTTTAAAAGATTACATATTTAAAAAAATTGAAAAATAAAAAGTTACGTTGTGTTTAATAACCTCCATGATTCACCTATTTCAATCGTTAAAAAATAATCGTTAAAAAATAATGAAATATAGTCGAATTGTGGTTGTGCGTGTCGTGGTGCTCGAACTGTCATCATGTTTAAATGTAAAATGTGCTATTGTGGTGATGTTTTGATCATGGTTTTTTTATGGTTGTGGTGGAATTTGGTCTTTAAAAAAAGCTTAATCAAAGCCTTGCAGCTGTTTCTTTGTTTAGGGTGTGTTACTTATTTATTACAATTAGTATTATTATTTTATTTATTTATTTTTTGTTTGTTTTATTAATTTTGTTGTATCTCAATTATTCTAGGGATATTTAATTCAATGTTGCGTATTAAAAAGAAATAATAAATTAATTTAATTTGTTGTCAAGAATGCATAATGTCATGGAAAATCTGTATGCATAGGAAATGGATTCCACGGGATTGATTATTGTTTCAATGTACACATTATAAAAGATTTGAACCTGCAAAAATTTGTAGCTTCGGACATTGTATCTTGTATCTGTAAATAAATGTTCAATAAAGGCAACTTAAAAAAAAAAAAAAAAAAACTAATACTACTACTACTACTACTACTACTACTACTACTATACTACTACTACTACTACTACAACTACTACAACCTACTACTACTACTACTACTACTACTACTATTTCTAATACTACTACTACTACCTACTACTATATACTATATACTACTACTAATACTACTACTAATACTTACTCCCATACTTTTACTAACTTAATACTACTACTACTACTACATGATTTTTGTGCGCCTAAACGTAAGTAATCAGATTTCAATTTCATGGTTCTACAGATTGTAATAATAACCTTTTTCTGCCATGATGACTTATACCATATCAAGTATGGCCTATTTACTAAATATTTACAACAATAAGACAATCTTTTTTTAAACACTTTAGTGGAATTAATATCTCTTTATTATTTATTTATTTATTTATTATTTATTGAACGTCTATCCTATTCAGTTATAAAAACTGATTTACAAAGGAGGACAACTAAATAAATCTAATTACATAGATGCAGAAACAACAATAAACTACATTTCCGTATATATTTGAAATAGTAGCATTACAACAACAATGCATTTAACACAATAATTTTGGTAACAAATACAAATGATATTATATATGCATTTAATGAATGAATCAAATATAAAAAAAGAGTGGAGAATGAAAAGAAAAGGAAAAAAAGGAAAAAAAGGAAAGGAAAAAAGAAAAGAAAAAAAACATTAAAAAAGAAAAACGAAAAGAAAAATTATTTTATTATATTAATAACAACGTTTCGGAAATGACTGAAACTATTTCCGTCTTCAGGTTTCTTGTAAAGTACAAGAAATCATATTATTAAAAGAAAATCAAAACAAACAAAGACAATAGCCAAGGTAGATAAAATGTAACATTTCTCACACATGGAAGTTGACAAAAACAAGGTGATACAAACAAAAAGGCTATTTCTTAGAATTTACTAAAGGAATCCACATAGGAAGAAAATAGGTACTTGGCTGGCTTGTACAAGTGTCATTTAATGTTATAAGAACTGCCTCTTTCAATTTCCTTTTTTCCAACATGGCTCTTTAAGCAAACGCCGATATTGTAGAAAGTCGAATTTATGAATTTATGAACCTTGTCCCATGCATGTTCTACTAGTTTCGAATTTCGATGACATAAGATAACAACCATCTGACTTCTCAATGTTTTTCTTATGCTCATTAACTCGAACATGCATAGGACGTCCGGTTTCTCCTATGTAGACGGTATCACAGTTTCCGCAAGGAATCTCGTAAACACAACCCTTGATCATTTGGACTTCATTTACAGGTGAAGTTTTTTGCAAATGGCTTCTAATGGTATTAACTGATTTAAAAGATGTTTGAATATTAAATTTTGATCCAATACGCCGAATAGATGCTGAAAGACCTTTATGATAAGGAATATGAGCATATGCTTTAGGCTGAACACGTTCTTTCTTGATTTTTGGTTTACGGTTGATGTTGTCCCTGGGATACCCATTATTCAGTCACAAGAGATGTTTGAATGACTTTTTCTTCCTTGTCGAAGGACTCTTTACTAGAGCATAAATTTAGGGCTCTATGAACTAAACCCAATGCAATCCCTCACAGAAAATATTGGTAACTAAATGGTAGCCAACTAATATCCAAGTGATATCCACAGCCTAATTTTGATAACCAATTAGTCACCAAGTAGTAGCCAGAGGTATCCAATGAAATTTCTATTGAACTGATGGTAACCATTTGGTGGCCAATTAGTATGGATAAAGTAACCATATGGCTACCTAACGGGAAATATAACCAAATGCTGGTCAACAGGTCACCATGTGTTCACTAAGTGGTAGCCATATGGCAAACTCTTTGCTACCAGTTGGCAACATGAAACTGGGTGACCAAATGCTAGCCAACACGCCACCATATGTGTACCAAGTAATAGCCATATGGCAATCTCTTGGCTACCAGTTGGTCTCCATGCAACTAGGTAACCAAATGCTAGCCAACACGTCACCATAACATGTTTATTTATTTACTAGGAAAACGCTTAAGTCCCGCCGCGTTGTTGGATGAGCGTAATTGGTGCATTGAGCTGCCATGTGTTATGCGGATTTTCAGTTGTTCTGTGAAAAAATCATTACTTAGTTGAAGATTTTTTAAAATTATATTAAATTAAATAAAAAATTAACTTAAATTTTAATTTTTTTTAATTAATCGTAATTTTAAAAAGGAAAAAGTCGTTATTTTGAAATTTCCATGAGAAATAGTTATTCGATTGCGCACAAATTTTACACGAATGTATATATTCATAAAATAAAGTTTCTGTGAAAAAATCATTCCAATAGGATAAAGCATGTAGGTGTTATAAGTCAAAGAATTGTTTTTAAAAAGAAAAAAAGGTAAAATTTCGATTTTCATAAGAAATAGTTTTTCGATTGCGCTCAAATTTTACACGAATACCTAGATTCATAAAATTAAGGTTATGTGAAAAAATTATTAAAATCGGATAAAGCATGTAGGTGTTATAAGCTGAAGAATTTTTTTAAAATTCGAAAAAAATCGTAAAGTTGCAATTCTAATTAGAAATAATTTTCCGATTGCGCTCAAAAACGTGGCAGTTCTAAGTTCAGAGATTTCGAAGGCCTCCATAAAATTTCATTGTAATTGGAGTATCGGTTTAGCCGGAATCGTGTTAACAAACACACAAAAATACATACAGAAAAAAAAAGAAAAAAAGATAAACATTCCGGATTTTTTTCTCCAGTGTAGTGAAATGAAATCTTTGCTTCGCTCGCTACGCTCATTCAATTATTAAAAGTGGTATACAGCACGTTAGTACCATTTTTCAAAGACCCTAACTACATCTAAATAAAATAAATGGTGACAATGAAATGGCGAATGATAATCGGAGATAAAAAAGCAATGGTTATGAAAAGTAAACAAATAGCCCTATATAAAAGATGTAAACATTAAGAAAAAATTAAAATAATAATGCATGTCAAATATTACTAGGAAAACGCTTAAGTCCCGCCGCGTTGTTGGATGAGCGTAATTGGTGCATTGAGCTGCCATGTGTTACGCGGATTTTCTGTTGTTCTGTAAAAAAATCATTACGTAGTCGAAGATTTTTTTTTATCAAATTAAATTTAAAAAAAAAATAACAATTTTTTTTTAATTAATCGTAATTTTTAACAAAGAAAAAAATCGTAAAATTGCAATTTTCATAAGAAATAAATATTCGATTGCGCTCAAATTTAACACGAATATATAAATTCATAAAATTAAGGTTCTGTGAAAAAATAATTACAATAGGATAAAGCATGTAGGTGTAATAAGTCAAAGAATTGTTTTAAAAAAGAAAAAAACCGTAAAATTTCGATTTTCATGAGAAATTATTTTTCGATTACGCTCAAATTTCGCACGAAAATCTTAATTCATGAAATTAAGGTTCTGTGAAAAAATCATTACAATCGGTTAAAGCATGTAGGTGCTATAAGTCGAAGAAAGTTTTAAAAAAATAGAAAAAAATCGTAAAATTGCGTTTTATATGAGAAAAAAATTTCCCGATTGCGCTAAAAAACGTGGCAGTTCTAAGTTCAGAGATTTCGAAGGCCTCCATGAAATTTCATCGCAATCGGAGGATCGGTTTTGCCGGAATCGTGCTAACAAACAAGACAAAAATACAGAAAGAAAGAAAGAAAGAAGAAAAAAAAACATTCCGGATTTTTTTCTCCAGTGTAGTGAATTGAAATCTTCGCTTTGCTCGCTACGCTCATCTAATAATCCCATTACAAAATGTTTAAACTTCACAATGAACATATAAAATATTATATCGTCTGTAAGGAGATAGGATCATGATAGGATGTACACACGAGTCAGCGTACACAGCCATCCAGCAGTGGCGTCACTAGGGGGGTTTGGGGGGGGGCGTGCGCCCCCCCAATCGCAATCCGTGCCCCCCCAATAATTTCCTTGTTTTACTTATTTTTTTTTTCAATTAACAACGCATAGTCACAGCTGCACTTTACGCGAATTATCACTACTTAAAATAATTTAATAATTATTTCTTTATTAACTCATGATGTACCGGTGTGTAATTTCTTATTAAAAGACACGAGATTTAAAAAAAATTGTTGATATTAATTTTTGCTAGTAGTTTGGAACTAATTCATACGACAATTAAATTGTCAAATTGTGAAGTGTTTCATTTCCTTCTTTTGTCCGAGGCCCAATAAAAATGGTGAAATTACTTATAGAACAATAATAAATAGTTTTCAACTGCATTTTAGAGCAGCCTTGAAAATTTCATGACTGCTCTAAAACGCACTGATTTGCATCAAAATTACCTTGTAATTGAAAAAATATATAGGGACAAGCCTCTCAGAGCCCCGCCCTAAATTCCATCATTTGAATCTTTCCTTTGTATTGTCCAAAATCATCAGTAACAAATAAATGTGTCTCTAAATTGAAAATAAGATCAAACGCCATTATGTTGCCATGTATGCTGTGAATTGTTAAGCTCAACATGACGACAAAACAAATTGACGCACACAAACTACAATGTTTTGGTATTGCATTCAGCCTAACGCTTTTTTCTAAAACGCACCAAATGCACTCAAAAAACCTGATTTTCAAAATTTTCGCCTGCGGCGCAATTTATGGGGGGCTCCGCCCCCATGCCCCCCGTGCTTAGTCCCTTTCCCACGAAAGTACTTGCGCCCCCCCAATGTCCAATCTCTAGTGACGCTCCTGCCATCCAGTGCAAGGATGGTTGTATGAGCATATTATTTACTACAATTCAGAAATTAAAAAAGTCCGCCCCAACCGGGAATCGTACCACGGATCTCCCGCATTCCAGACAGGCGTCTTAACCACTAGACCATCAGGACGGGTACATTCTAATCTCTAAATTGTAGTTGCATTATACATCTGTTATTATGTATTGTTATTATTGGATGAGCGTAGCGAGCGAAGCGAAGATTCCATTTCACTACACTGGAGAACAAAATCCGGAATGTTTTTCTTTTTTTCCCCTTTTTTTCCTGTTTGTATTATTGTGTGTGTGTTAACACGATTCCGTCTAAACCGATACTCCAATAACGATGCAATTTTATGGAGGCCTTCGAAATATCTGAACTTAGAACTGCCACGTTTTTGAGCGTAATCAAAAAATTATTTCTCATTAAAATCGCCATTTTACGATTTTTTTCGATTTTTAAAAAAATTCTTCGGCTAATAACAACTACATTTTTTATTCTATTGTAATGATTTTTTCACAGAACCTTAATTTTATGAATTAATATATTTGTGTGAAATTTGAGCGCAATCAAAAAATGTTGTGTTATGAAAATCATAATATTACGATTTTTTCTATTTTTAAAACATTTCTTCGACTTTTAACACCTAAATGCATTATCCGATTGTAATTATTTTTTCACAGAACCTTATTTTATAAATTCATACATTGGGGTGAAATTTGAACGCAATCGAAATATAATTTCTCGTGAAAATCGCAATTTTACGCTTTTTTCGTAAAAAATATAAATTCTTCGACTTATAACACCTACTTGCTTTTACCGATTGTAGTGATTTTTTAACAGAACCTTAATTTTATGAATTATTATATTGGTGTGAATTGTGAGTGCAATCGAAAAATAATTTCTCATGTAAATCGCAATTTAACGCTTTTTTCGTTAATAAAAAATTACACTCATCCAACAACGCGCCTGAAAAATCGTTTGCGAAGCTTCCTAGTATTATGCATCTACATCAAATGAGCATATTTGACGTATTACTTAAAACAAATCAATCTCTACCATAAATTATTGTGTGTGTGCATTATTGAAAAAAAAAACACCATAAACCAATCACCTTGATGATTGATGAATATATAATTAATTTTTGGTTTATTAATTAAACAACTATATGCATCAACAAATTAAAAATGAAATTGGGTAATATATAATTGAATTTCAAAAGCAATTTGTAGATTTTTTTATTTTAAGCTACCGCCACAGAGCCAGCATTCATCTACACACGCGAACCAAGCTTGAATTGTTTATGCAGATAATTATGTAGCTTTTGGCCTGCTTACATCTCTCTCGCTATACAGTTTAATTTGAAATGGCAACTATATACCAGTTTCACCATATTTCATGGTTTCACTTTTCGCCAACTGAGACAAAAATATATGAATATCTCTCATGATATCATTTAATTTTGGTTGCATATACCAATAGATTTAGTAGCGTTATTTTGAGGTCGTACCAACCAGCATCGCATCGGACAGCCTTGAACGCAGTGGGGATCAAGCTGAACAAGTCAACACTGAAAAACAGGACATATACCGACCAACTATACCATACTTTGCAGACAAATGCAGACAACCAAATGTCAATTAATGTTAGCAAGTCACAGTTACTTCGAATCACGAGATCAAGAACCGGACACATAAACATCGTGTATAGCATAAATGGAGATATAATACCGTGTTGCCAAAAAGTCAAACTACTTGGAATAATTGTTACTTGTGATCTGCGGTGGAATCTACATTGTGAGTATGTGCGTAACAGAGCGTCTAAAACTTTAGGATTTGTGTCGCGCTCTCTAAAGGGTGGCAAGCCAAGAACCCTTCGCACCGCATACTTAGCGCTGGTTAGGCCAATTATCACTCATGGCCTACCAGCGTGGCATCCAACAACAAAGAACAACATGAGCAAGTTGGAAAGAATTCAAAATCGTGCCACCAGACATATTATGGGTTACAAAGAACCAAGTGCCTCTACACGTCGTGGTCAATGTCGCCTTTCCACCGTTGAACAACTCATGAAGCAAGTGGACGTTTTGTTCTTCAAAAAGATGTTGACTGGCTGTGTAGACCTTGACCCATTCCATCGGGTGTCTTGGAATCTTCGCGATTCAAGACGTAACCAGGCCCAGTCCATCACGCCACCATTGCCCGAACCAGCGCGTACATAAGTGGGTTCTACTGCCGATCTGCCAAAATTTGGAACTACTCCCTGTCCGAAGAAACACAAGGTCTTGCCATGTCTGCTTTTAAGAGAGTTGTTAAGTCTTCTACATTATGATTGCTTTTTTGATATTATGAATTCATTGAATTGTTATTGTTTTGTTAATTTGTCTCTTCTATGTTTGTCTCTTTTATCTCTATGTTCTATGTTTTATAAGTTCTTGTTTATTATCACAGTTTGTTGTGTAGAGGCTGGCAGACACCTTGTGCTTGGGGCATACTGCCCTTTTCTGCCAACCTTCCTACTAAGCCTATTAGTGGAAAATAAATAATAATAAATAATAATAATAACAAATACCATGCAAACCCAATACATGTCATCGGATTGTTTGTTGGTGCAAGGGGGACAATCCCAAAGTTTTTTGTTGATTTTTGCAACACTTTTAAGTTAGGCAAAACACTGATACAAGACGTATCGATGGTGGCATTGAAAGGTTCCATTTCCATTCTTAGGAATCACCTTTATGGCCTAAACATGTAATTTTTAATTGTATTATTATGACTAATTTCTTGAATTTGTATTTAAATTTTAAACCTTTTTTAATTGTTATTAATCAATGAATGTTATTTTTATTCTGTGTCCTTGTGGCAATTGTATTTGTACAACAGAGTTTTGTTTTGTTAAAAAAATAAAAGTTCTCTCTCTCTTTATTTATGCAGATGCACCCACCTCGGCATTTCAACAACAAGAACAAAATTTCGAACATGAGCTTCGCATGGAAAGCATTATTTGCTATACCCACATTAAAAAATCTACCGTACACCATTAGTATACTGAGCACTATTTAAAAAGGAACTTTAATAGAACAGGTAAATGTTAATTAACAATTAATTGAACTTAACACTGCTCTTAGGTGGGAAACTAAGTTTATTATTATGTAGCAATATTTCGCAAAGTTTAACTTTTCTTGGGCAGGCAGACATTATTTACTTAAATACAAACATCTGATAAAAACAACAATCACAGCTATGTGGATGGAAAAATAATTGCAAAGTTGTTTTTGTAAGTAATTTAAACAAGGTGAAAAGAAAAACATTTAAAAACAATCTATCCCTAGCTGATTATGACAAAACAACTTTAGTTAAATAAAAAATAGTAGTTATATGCTCAAGTAGATAGATTGATAGATAATTGGTTGTTAGTTGAAAGTTGATTGTGAACCGTTTGAGTTGATAATTTTTTGTTGATAGTGGAAAAAAATTAAAGTTAAAATATGTGAGCTAATATTTTGATGGTACGAAATCTTGCCACAATACTGAACACTATTCCAACACATCCAAAATAATTAAAAGACATACGGATAGGTCACAAAGCAAGCGCACAATAACTACGATAGTAAAGTAGATTTGCTGTTGAATCTATAGGCGGTTATTCTCTCTCCGCTCAAGCATCTTCCGTAGCGCAACGGTTAGAGGCTTGGCTTACAGATGGAGAGTCGCCCTGCTGGACCGAGTTCGAGACACCTAACTTTTAACTTTATACCGACAGTGTTGGCTCGGGCGCTAAGCGCTCGACTCTGATTCGGGAGGTCCCGGGTTCGAATCCCGTCGAGACCGGCAATCCTGACTGAAGGTTTTTTCCGAGGTTTTCCTCAGTAGTTAAGGCGAATTCAAGGGATTGAGTACTCTTAAACAGCCCTCGGACATCCCTTCACAATTTCCTACCCGCACATACCTAGTTCACCTGAAGAGGGGCTAATTGCACCCTATAACAGGTTTCCCACGATTTTTTTTTTTTTTAACTTTATAGTTACTTGTAATCAATATATGTTGTGTTTCCACGTACAGGCTATACACGGGTGTCAGAAATTACGACGAAATAACTATATGTAATCGGTATTATATAAAACTAATTATTTTATTTTTTCGTTTAGCCTACATATTTCGCTCCTAGATCGCGCTACAGATGCTACGGGCATCCATATGGATATCTTTAGCAACCATATGGATAGATTTAGTGGCCATGTGGCCACTATATGGATACTTTTATTAACCATTTAGCAACCATATGGTTAGCAATTCAGTGCCATATGGATATCTTAAGTAACCAAATGGTGAGGATGTGGTTGCCATATGGGGATATAAGCTTGATTGTGCTAGGTATCCAAGGTATCCAAGTAGTCGTATTTTGACACAAAAACGACTACTTGGATACTATGTGGCTATCATTTGGCGAGCATATGGTTACCGTGTTTGGTTACTTCTTGGCGATGATTTGGCTACTAGTTGGCTTACAATATGGCAACTATATGGATACCTATTGGATACTTTTTGGCAACCTTTAATTTCCATAAGAGATACCAGTCTTGATATTATCAGGATGGTTTGACTCAAAATTCAGATATCTTCCTGAAAATGTAGGTTTTCTATAGACCTTCATCGTCAGATCATTGTTGGATTTTCTTAGTTGGATATCCATTGATCCAAAAACGGAAGTTCACCATCTTTCTCTACTTCTATAGTGAATTGTATGGAATCATGAATAGTATTTAAATCCACTTTTTTCCACACATACAACTTTCCACACACATTACCAATGTTCCTCTAAATGAACCATTAAACATTGTGAAAGCAAGACTATTGGCTGACAGATCACTTAAAAACACGTCTAGTTTGAGTGTTAGCAGCATCATGGAGCTCATTACTTTGTGTACGTCATCAACATACTTTCAATATGGAAATGAATTTTTCAAACAGAACGATGGACTTGCTATGGGTTGTCCTTTATCTCCAATTTTAGCAAATGTGTTTATGGAAGAATTCGAAGAGAATATGACAGCCAAACTACCTAACAGTCCATAAATTTGGTTGCGTTACATTGATGATTTGTTTGCTGTTTGGACGAAGGGCGATCAAGAATTTGCTGATTTTTTGGTGGATTTAAGTACTATTCACGATTCCATACAATTCACTATAGATGTAGAGAAAGAAGGTGAACTTCCGTTTTTGGATATCCTTCTAATAAAATCCAACAATGATCTGACGATGAAGGTCTATAGAAAACCTACTTTCTCAGGAAGATATCTGAATTTTGAGTCAAACCATCCTGACAACGTCGAGACTGGTATTGCATTGGGCCCATGTGCTCATGTAAAGAGTCCTTCGACGAGGATGCAAAAATCATTCAAACATCTCTTGTGAATGATGGGTATCACAGGGACATCATCAACCGTAAACCAAAAATCAAGAAAGAACGTGTTCAACCTAAAGCATATTGTCACGCATAGCTAAATAGGCCCTTTGGCTGAGGGTGGTGATCGCCAAATGAGTGTTTAAGTGGGGGCGTAGCGTTACTCTTTAAGCCTAAATTAACTAGCACGGACCAGGGATCGTGGGTAGGTGGGTTCATGAGGGGGATGTAGACACAGTAATTAGACGTGATTCCACTTAAGAGACCAGCACTGTATAAGAGATAAACATAATGACCCTCCTATTCTGGCCTAGGATCGAACCTATGAGTTCCGTCTGGCAGACCGTTTTTTCATACCTTTTACTGACTCTATGACTTACTATGGGTGTGCAGGGCTTACCGATGCTTGGGGTTTCCCGGGTATGTGGTTTAGACTGGCCCCCTCCGACCCCCTGATGTCGAACCCCGGCGATGTCTTCTTTCTTCACCTCTTCCGATGGCTAATCCTTGTTCTGGTTCTTCATGCGGAAAATCCTCACTTAGAACTCTTCCAGGACATTTGTGGTTCACGTTGCGATTGTTGTTGCCCGTCCTGACCTCCTCCGTCAAACGGTTTGTCGCTTATCTCTCCGTTCTCCACGAACGTCCGCACTCTACTTTTCAGTGCATTTTAATCAAAGTCCGATTTACTTGCACTATTTAGTTGGGCAATCTTTAGTATTCAGCGTTTTGTCGGTCGTTTTCCTTCCTGTATTGCGTCTAAATGAGCCTCACCGGAAAGTAATAGACGTCTTGACCCTTAATGAACCCCAGGGCGGTATGTTCTCTGATTGGATTCCGAAGTGTATTGGACCTCGAGATAATTAGTATTAATAAACATGTACTCTACAGGACATGACATCCCTCTCTCCGGGGGTTAAAAAACGCCCCTCGTTTCGTTCCTCCATCCTGAATGAGCTTCGCTTATTCTTCATTGAAATCCACTAAGTATTCGATGTCATAGTTGTACAAACGGGCCCATATGCATTTAGATTTATAGAATCAACTTGACAAACGTAACTAGTAGATAAGCCCTTTCTTCCCTTTGCTTGGCCGAAAGATCTCTTCTGTCTTGGCAAAGATTTACTTCATCGGGGGCCACATCCTTTTCCAAAGAATCAGTGAACCAACATACCAGGACCCCTAAGCTGAAATTCCTAGTTTAAGAAAGAGAGAAAAAAAAGAATCCCACGTTTTCCGTACGAAACTCATAACCTCGCCTTTGGCATGTAATCCAGGTACTAATATAAAAGACGTGACTCTACGACAGTCAAACCTTCCTAATCAATCTATAATTTCTGTGAATTAGGAATCAAAAAATTTTTAACCTGTAAATCCCTATATCTTAGTCTGTTCACAAACAATAACAAAAACACAAGTAAAAATTAGCTAATTATTTGTTTGCGTGTAAATTTAAAACGAAAACAATAAGTAGGCACATTAAGATTACTGTCCAATATCCCTAAGTAAAAAATATTTGGAATTCTGGAAAAAATTCCCTAGATTTTCAAAATCAAAATATCGTTGGCCAGTGCTGTCCCGACATTGTGACTAAACGCCGGACATTTCCCTCCGTCGTCTGTCAGAATCGCAGGCATGTACTGTTTTCCCCTTTCCTCCACCCGATATCCATTCGAGTGAGCGGGGCGCGTCAACTGTAACATAAATAAAAACCGAACAGCCTTTGCGTACTACAACAAACCCACGTGTTCCACTTGACGGCACGCCCGTTTTCAACAAGAAACAGCTGACGCATTACATAACTTTACTCCCGTCCCTCGGCTCGCGAGCTTAACTCGTAATCGGCAAAAATATTTTTATAATCTCAATCACAGACCAAAATAATGAATTTACAATTAACAATTAAACAAAACTTCTTGAAACATATAACCAGATTAAATTTACTGTAGTTCTGATTGATTTAACAAAAAAAATCATTAATTGATATAAAACATTATAATTTATATAATAAACAATATAATTTATAAATTACCAAACAACATAACTTGTTACTTGTTAATACAGCCATGCTCACCGTCACCAGAGTCTGGTAAGAACCCACGTCCACTTTGTTTACACAAGATCTTGAATGAGCAACTTCTGCCTGCAGGGTTGGCTTGGTCGCTTTGATTTAAAGTCCCCCACTGAAAATCAGTTATATAACTGAGTGGGTAGACTCTAAATAAAATTTATTATTTATTATTATTTATTAAACAATTAATTAATTGCAGAGCAATTAGAAGACTCGATGTTCATTCACATGCCTGTGCCTCACTCACAAGGCTTTGACCGACAATTACTAGCTCAGCATACATAATACATAGGCATACTACTGACACTGAGAAATAACATAGTCACATCTGCTAATATAGACCTCCCAAATGAAATCACCTTCAGTATAACTACGGAGAATTAAGTCCATGGTATAAATATGCATTTACACATAGGACTGTGAAACCACCCCTGGTTCCTCCACCCTTGAAGCCAAGTGCAAATGTGACGGCATTACCACCCCATTTGAACCCAATAGCTAATTGTACAGCAATGCTACCACTCCCTTTAAACTTAAGAGATAATGGTACGTCAGTGCCACCTTCCCATACTAGGGTATGACACCCCTTTTGGGGCGCTCCCTTAACCAATGCTGCGTAAGACAAGGATGTCCTACCACTTCCACAATAGGGCAAATGACCACATCTGGTTCTTCCTATCCTCACAAGACGTAGGCACTGTTGCACTTCCGCCCTCGTCACCACGAAGCGAAACCCCACTTCATCCCTACGTACTCATCGACCTTAGGAAAGTGAAGTACTACTCTCTTCACCTAGCAGTGACATTCCCAAGGCATCCCCTACTTCTTCATGAACGGTAGACAGCGCAGAACTACCCTCTTCACCTAGCAATGACATTCCCAAAGCATCCCCTACTTCCTCATGAACGGTAGACAGCGAAGAAACTACCCTCTTCACCTAGCAATGACATCCCCCAGGCATCCCCTATATCCCAGGAGTGGTTTCCACTACCCTCCTCATTACTATTAGACAACAAAACATCCCCTATATCCTCGTGAGTAGTAGGTACCATAGACATCCATCCTCAATCTTAGAAAAAAACCTTAGAAATTACCTTGTCACTGCTATAAGTAGTCACCGAAATGTCACTTCCCTTAATCACAGGAAGCAAAACTTAGAAAATACCTTGTATTGCTATTAGTTGTCATCGAAACGTCACTACTTTAACCACAGGGCACAAAAACTTAGAAATACCTTTTTTATTGCCGCTAATCGTCATCAGAGAGTCACTACTCGTAACCACAGGACACAAAACCTTAGAAATAACCCATTATTGCAAACGGTCGGCACCCAGTTCTATACTTTCCACGACAAGGCGCTCCAACAGTGTTAACGGCACCGAAGAAAGGTATCAGCTCCCCGAGACAACAACAGGTTTCTCTTCGACGAGCCTCGAATGCTAGCTTGCACAGTCCCTCTTAAAATGACCCTGTTCTCGACAAAAAAAACAAACCACCCTTCTTTCAAAATCACGCTGAGGAGATCGGTGGACAAATACCTTTCCCGACCCCTGGGTCCCTGGATCGCACCGTACTTAACCCTCGAATCGTTATCTGACAAATTTTGCATTTTGCCAATTACTATACACTCCCTAGATCCTTAAATTCTTCCCCTTTAAATTTTCCGTCCTCCGATCTAACTGAATGACTGGTTCTTTTGAAGGCTCCACTACCGGGTCCACAAAGTCCAACAAATCATCAAATCCGTACACAAAATTTCCACCAGCAATTTTTGGGCCTCCGGCAAAAGACTTAAAACACCACCTAGCTCTTTCCCGACCCGTCTCCATAAATCTGCCCTTTGCACAACAGCCAGCCTTATCAAGAATATAGGCTGACCTTCCTCCCCCTCCTGCTGTACCCTAGCACCATTTGTGACATCCAAGTGTTACCCTGTGGCTAAGACTACTGCCCTGGTATAACTGATAATCACCCTGGTACATCTGATTACACCTTGGGATATCTTATTACCACCCTGATAAAATCTGAGTACTACCGTGGCTCATCTGACCACAGGCTGCTGTCCTGAAGCAACCCCCTGCTGCATTGGCATATTAGAGGGAATAGGCGCGGGAAAAGATACTGGCTGCATTTGAGGACCTTGTTGATAGGGCCCCCTTTTTGAAAATGCCATTGCGGGCCCCATAGCCCCCTGCTGAAATGCGCTAGTTGCCCCCATAGCCCCAGCTGTTGGAATGCATTATTGGCCCCATAGCCCCTGCTGGAATGCATTAGCGGACCCCACAGCCCCCTGTTGAAATTTTAGGATAAAAGTGAAGCTCCCTTTCTGTGATTGAGGGTAAGACTGAAACCACCCTGTTGACTAAAAGTGCTCCCTGGACTCGAACACGGAACCTGTTGGTTTGACAATACTCTGACGATAAGTTTCCTCCCGTTTTAAAAACCCCCCCATTTAAGAAACTAGCCTTGAGCACCGACCACTCTAATTTTGGACGCTCCCCAACCCCATCAAACGGTTTTCCGACTATGTTCCGACGTCTTATAGTCATACCATTCATACTGACTATACCTGTCAAAAACAAAGGTAAAAGAAACACCTTTTTATCATCTGACCAGCTATTTATAGACCCCCGCTGTTTCATAAGTTTTTATCCCCAGCTCCGCATTCCCTCCCCCTTTGATAATTCTCAGGTAAATCTGTGTACGTACTAACTTTATGCTGAGCTTGCAGTTCACCGGAAAACCCGCCAGCTTGGTCGCCGAGACAATAGGCACGCCAGCCGCCACCTACTTACGCAGGCGCGCTAACGCCCGGACACCACAGAGTATCTATCTACTCCATCAAAACACCACCCAAAAAAACCCATTTTGTACACAGTACACAAAACTTTCAACCATACAAATCCGGCGCCATCACCATGTCACGCATAGCTAATTTGGCCATTTGGGTGGGGTGGTGATCGCCCAAATGAGTGTTTTAAGTGGGGCGTTTGCGTAACTCTTTAAGCCTAAATTTAAATAGCACGGACCAGGGATCGTGGGGAGGTGGGTTCATGAGGGGTAGTAGCATAGTAATTAGACGTGATTCCACTTAAGAGACCAGCACTGTATTAGAAAATAAACATAAAGACCCTCCTATTCTGGCCTAGGATCGAACCTATGAGTTCCGTCTGGCAGACCGGGGTTCATACCTCTACTGACTCTATGACCCTTTTTAATGGGTGGCATGGCTTACCGAATGCTTGTGGTTCCTGGTTTTGTGGGTTTAGACTGGCCCCTCCGACACCCTGATGTCGAACCCGGCGATGTCTTCTTTCTTCACCTCTTCCGATGGCTAATCCCTTTTTCTGGTTTTCATTTCGGCAATCCTCACTTGAACTCTTCCAGGACATTTTTTGGTTCACGTTGCGATTGTTGCCCTGTCCTGACCTCCTCCGTCAACGGTTGTCGCTTATCTCTCCGTTCTCCACGAACGTCCGCACTCTTACGTTCAGTGCACTTAATCAAAGTCCGATTACTTGCACTATTAGTTGTGCAAACTTTGTATTCAGCGTTTTGTCGGTCGATTCCCTTCCTGTATTGCGTCTAAATGAGCCTTTTACCGGAAAGTAACTAGAACGTCTTGACCCTTAATGAACTCACGTCGGGATGTTTCTGATTGGATTCCGAAGTGTATTGGACCTCGAGATATTAGTATTAAGTCAACATGTACTCTACAGGACATGACAATAAATTTCTCATATTCCGTATCATATTTTATTTATTGGTCACCAACAATAGGTATAAAACCCAAAAAGTGTTAGGTTACTAAAACTAAACAATTAAGACATCAATTCAAAACCCTACAAATACGTTAAACAAAACATTAAATACATGAACAAGTACTATAAAATAAAAATTATACAACAATTTACAACAAGCAAAACTTTAATAACAAAACTATAAATGTATAAAAGGTCTTTCAGAATCTATTCGGCGTATTGGATCAAAATGTAATATTCAAACATTTTCGTTTAAATCAGTTAACACCATTAGAAGCCATTTGCAAAAAAAACTAAACCTGTAAATGAAGTCCAAATGAACAAGGGCTGTGTTTACGAGATTCTTTGCGGAAACTGTGATGCCGTAAACATAGGAGAAACCGGACGTCCTATGCATGTTCGAGTTATTGAGCATAAGAAAAACATTGAGAAGTCAGATGGTTGTTATCTTATGTCATCGAAACTCAAACTAGTAGAACATGCATGGGACAAGGTTCATAAATTCGACTTTCTACAATCTCGGCGTTTGCTTAAGGAGCCATGTTGGAAAAAAAGGAACTTGAAAGAGGCAGTTCTTATAACATTAAAAGACACTTGTATAAGCCAGCCGAGTACCTATTTTCCTCCTATGTGGATTCCTTTAGTAAATACTAAGAAATAGCCTTTTGTTTATATCACCTTGTTTTTGTCAACTTCCATGTGTGAGAAATGTTAAATTTTATCTACCTTGGCTATTGTCTTTGTTTGTTTTGATATACTTTTGATAATATGATTTATTGTTTTTCACAAGAAACCTGAGTACGGAAATAGTTTCAGTCATTTCCGAAACGTTGTTATTAATATAATAAAATAAAGAGTTATTTCCACTTAAGTGTTTTAAATATTATAATGAACTCTGCTAACTTTAAAACTTATAATAAGACAATCATCAAACATTATTGTGCCAATAGAAAAACGTTTACCCAATTATATTGAAAAAAATACAAAATTTGACCTTCAGTCACCTTTGCTGGCCACAAAATTAATTTTGAACAAAATTGAAATGTTTTTTATATCGAAGACCCTTAAATAATCTTTGATTACATAACATGGTTACTAAGTTTTAAAAGTACGTTTTTTTTAAATTCAATGTTATTACATTTTTCTTTTTAAGGAATGATTAGACCCACCCACTCACCCTATGGTAATTTAGGGGATTTTTTTGTGGGTTATTAAAAATCCAATGATACCAAATTCGCTTCTGTTGCAATTTGTCCTATAGGTTCGGCCTCGAATTTGGCGGATAGACCCCGGACTAGGTAGCGGCAAAAGTCCAGAGTAATTATCACCAATTACAAATTCTCCCGCAAGAAGAGCTTTTAAGGAATTTTCGATTTTTCAATTTGCACCTTATTCAGCTGAGTGTACTCCAACTGCTCAGCGGTATCAACAGTTTATTTCATAAATGCTATGTTGTACATGTTTAAATGTTTAAAAACTCCCTACGTATCAGTTTATTTTTTGTGTTTGGAATTTAAATTCTTGACTAGCCATATTCTCAGATATTTGATTTGTGATAAAAACCAACTTTCAAATAAATGTTTATCTTCAAATTACGTTCCCCAACTAAGATCCCCTAAATGTCTACAAATTCGACACATTTGCCCAAATAAATGGGTTTTTAAGTCACCTTTTGGGCAGCATTGGTTTTCGAATTCCCGCGTAAAATAACCTATAAAAAAAGTCATGTTGCCCGCTTTTAACACGAAAACAGCGCACTTTGAACAATTAACATGGAAGACCCATACCGAGTGGAACTAGGCTATATAACCAAAATTTAAAAATAGCTTCTTCTAGTTGAAAAATTTTAACTCTTGTACATAGGTATTTCCATGTTGATAAGATTGCCTAACCATTTGAGACACATTTAAAGGTACCTAGTTGGTACATGTTTCAAAAAAATCATTCTACATTCGGGTTTCAATGCCAATAACCTAGGCTATTTTGGCTATTTTGGCCGAAAACACTCATCCACCAACGCAACTGTGAAGAGAAATCGCGACGCCACTTTGTAATAATATGTGTATATACAGTTGCTCGAAGTGTTTGCATTAATTCATCAGAATAATACGAATGATGTTCATTGGATGAGCGTAGCGAAATGAAGCGAAGACTTCAATTTCACTGCCCCACCCCCCAAAAAAAAATTTGCTCGGGGGTTGTTTTTTTTTTTTTTTTTTTTTTGTATTTTTGTCTGTTTGTTCGCCCTCCTCCCGGGCAAACGGCATATCCGATCTTGTGTAAAATTGGAGGGGACCTTCGAAAACTCTGAACTTAGAGTGCTACGTTTTTGGGTACCATCGGAAGAAATATTTCTCATGAATATCGTTTTTACGATTTTTCGCTTTTTGTGTGCGATATTTTCGGACATTTGGACCGATTCTGAAACCCAACGGGTGGGGCTACAACGTTCATATTTTACATTAACATTAAGTAATGGTATGTATTGTTTTTGAAAGAAAGAGTTGAAAAAGTTATTCAGAATCCATTGAATAAAGGTTTTAAAATGAGTTTTTTTAGGTTAATAATAACAATTAACAAGTAAGAATAGAACTTGACAACAAACACCCCACAATGCTTTCACAAAGCACTTGCAAAGGAAAAGAGGTCCCACGCCAAACTTAAAACTTACAAAAAAAACTCATCCATCAACGCGGCTGGACTTTAGTGTTTTCCTAGTTATTATAATGCTTACCCATATTTGCTACACAAACTCACATCTCCTAGCCTTTAGGAGTGAAATATTTAAGTCGTACTAGGTGTTTAGTTGAGTATTCATGTAAAAATGTGCAAAATATGTTTTTAATTCATCCATGATTCAACCATAACTCTAATCTACTAACGTCCCACCGCCTCTTGAACAATATCAACCTTCAAAAACCCAACATGGCAAACTCGATTTAACAGCAAAAACATCGCAGAGATCAAATCAAAGCCTTTTTCCTGAACCCCCTTTTTAAATTTCCATAGTTTAAAAGATACCAAAACCGAAAACACTTAAAAAATTCGTTATTAAATTTTTCAACGTTACGATCGCAAATTATTAATTCGCAAACATTTTCCTAAGAGGGTACAGGTCGTACTTTGTAAAATAAACATAGGTATCTGAATTTTTGGGTACTGACTGTACATTTTTAACAAAAAAAAATTAACCAATGTTTTCTGATTTCAATTGAATTTGCAAAGAAAAAAGCAATTAAAATT
This sequence comes from Sweltsa coloradensis, assembly GCA_024449915.1. Classification (NCBI taxonomy): domain Eukaryota; kingdom Metazoa; phylum Arthropoda; class Insecta; order Plecoptera; family Chloroperlidae; genus Sweltsa; species Sweltsa coloradensis. The sequence goes on from JAMZAV010004510.1 coordinate 39,274, forward strand.
TTTCGTTAGAGCCAGTTCCGAGAAGTTTTTTCGCCAAAAAAATAAAAATCACAAATCCATATTTGGCTCCAAGAACCCAAATTAAGAAAAAATGTACTCGCGATTTCTCATCTACTAGTGAGTGACCCACTACAATAATAGATTACAACATTTTTGTCTCAACACAATGCAAACGGATATTCGATTCTAAACTTTACTGTCAATAAGGGTGTTGAAAAACACTTGTTAAAAATTGCAGCTTGTTATACGGTTTGTGCACCTAACTTTTTTATTTGAAGAGCTAGAGCAAATTCGTTGCAGGCCTGAAGGATGTTGTTCCAAGATGACGCGATGCATAGGCATCTCCCCGCAGTCGTTTACGTACGGTGTTGTGCTTTTGTGACATTAATTTTTAACTGTTTTTCTATGGACTGACTGAGAGGAAACAGATTTTTTTTAACAATTGTCTTTCCAGCGAATTTTTTCGTTTGGCGGTATTTTTTACCGATTTGTACCGCCAAACGAAAAAATTCGCAGGAAAGACAATTGTTAAAATAAATCTGTTTTCTCTCAGTCAGTCCAAAGAAAAACAGTTGAAAATTAATGTCACAAAAGCACAACACCCTACGTTGAATGGTGTGCCCTGGCGAATTGAAGTTTGAAATTATTTTGAGGTGGCTATATTGGCCGTGTACCGGATCAGAAAAATTTGGAAAAAATATTTTTGATTTTCTAAAATAGCCATGTTTCAAAGCCATTCACTATATTTTGACTTAGTAGCATATTTTGGAAAATAGAAAAACGCGGTGGAATAGCCTTAAGCACATCTTTTATGAAGCGAGAATACAATATATTCTTGCGAATCCTCTCGTCAATAATTATTCTTCCTACTCTCACGTGCCAACCTTCGTTGTAGTTGTTGGAACGTCGCACGACTTCCATCCAGCGAAGAATGCCCTCCTCTCGCGTCGTTGTGTCAGGAGTGGGGAGTAGGGGAAGTGACCAGATAACGAGTTTGTAGGCAGTTCTAGAATAGCAGAACCGTATAATTAGGCGGCTTACGCCGACCCCTATCCTCCGTGGGGCCCTGTGCGGCTGCATCACTTACAGTTACACCACTGATATCTACGCCACTGCTGTTTTAAGCGTGTGTTCGTGGTTCGTACTCGTCAAATATGAATATTAACTAGGAAAACGCTTAAGTCCCATCGCGTTGATGGATGAGCTTTTTTGTAAGTTTTTAATTTGCGTGGGATCTCATTACTTATCAAATGCTTTTTGAACGCATTGTAGGTGATTGTTTGTCAGTTTCTATTGTTACTTGTTAATTGTTATTAATTACCTCAAAAAACTTAATTTAAAAACTTAATTTATATGGTTCCTGGATAATTTTTTCATCTTTTTCTTTCAAAAAGCAATACATCACCATTACCTAATGTCCATGTGAAATACTAGGAAAACGCTAAAGTCCCGCCGCGTTGTTGGATGAGCGTAATTGGTGCATTGAGCTGCCATGTGTTATAGCGAATTTTCTGTTGTTCTGTGGCAAAATCATTACAAAGTTGAAATTTTTTAAATTAAATTAAATTAAATTAAATTAAAAATTAACTTAATTTTTTTAATTTTTTTAAATTAATCGTTATTGTTAAAAAAATCGTAAAATTGCGATTTTTATAAGAAATAATTTCTCGATTGCGCTCAAATTTTACACTAATATATAAATTCATAAAATAAAGGTTCTGCGAAAAAATCATTACAATCGGATAAAGCATGTAGGTGTTATAAGTCAAAGAATTGTTTAAAAAAGAAAAAACCTGGTCTAAGCCATTTGACTATCTAGTAGGCGTGGCCTACTAGATAGTCAAATAGCTTAGACCAGAAACACGTACACCCACACTCATTCACTTTCCCATTCACACTCACACACTCACTCTCACATTCGCACACTCACACTCACACTCACTCACACCACACTCACACTCACACACACACACTCACACTCACACTCACACTCACACTCACACTCACACTCACACTCACACTCACACTCACACACACACACTCACACACATACAGTCACTGAAGATAAACGAATGAAACACAGATGCACCCACTTACAAACTCACAAAATGTACATGAATTGCCTCACTCATTCTCAGAAAATCCATCACCGATGTATAAGTATATAATATGTGTATTTCTTATAGGTACCCATCTGTTATAGGCCTAGTAGGTTAACTGTAGTATATTGCTTGTATATATTGTTACTGTGTATAAAGTTGCTGTTAAATTTAACATTTAGATATTAAACTGGTGGCAAGGCACATTGTGTTATGGGCCTTGCTCTACTCTTGCCACCAGCAATATGTACGTATTTGTAATCCAGACATATTGAAAATATAATAATAATAATAATAATAATAATAATAATAATAATAATAATAATAATAATAATAATAATAATAATAATAATAATAATAACATTCGATTTTTATGATAAATATTTTTTCAATTGCGCTCATATTCACAAGAATATCTTAATTCATAAAATAAGGTTCTGTGCAAAAATCATTAAAATCGGATAAAGCATGTAGGTGTAATAAGTCGAAGAAATTTTTAAAAAATCGAAAAAAATCGTAAAATTACGATTTTTATGAGAAAAAAACGGGGTTAACGACCAAAAAAAATCAGTGTACACTTAGAAAAAATGTTTAAAAAAAATCAATAAAAATCAAAAAATCAATATGGGGAACAAAAAATCAAAAAATCATCAAAAAATAAAAAAATCACAAAATCATAAAAATCACAAAAAATCACAAAAACATTCTATGTTTAAAAAATCACACAAAAATCAAAACGATTTAAAAAATCACAAAATAAAAACAAAAATCAAAATCGCTAAAAAAACACAAAAAATCACAATATCCTAAGATGATTTTAGAAAATCATTTATTTTAAAAAAATCACAGAAAATCATGATGATTAAAAAATTAAATTTAGAAAAATCACAGCAAATTGAAATGGTAGAGAAATCATCGGAAATCACGAAACCAAATAAAAAATCGATAACAATCTAAAAAGCACGGAAATTGACAAAACATGCGGCATTCGTGTTGGATCGAAGTCGAGATCAAAGGAGCCATATTTGCGTTTATGTGAGTATATTTGAACTACATGGCGATACAATGTTTGGCGGCGTACGCGGCTGGATAATATGATTCCACTGCCAAGGCCAGTGCGCGGGCCATTGTACAGTGTACACGCGCAACCCTTCTCGCTACGCGGCTACAGTAACACACTGTGCCTTTGTTTCTGCCGCGATTTCGACTTCTACTGCGATTTTTGCGGATTGCTGTATCGGACAGTCTGAGGGCAGCCTTCATTAGTGCACGGGCATTGTGCTGTGGAGGTGGTTGCTGTTTTCTTGCTCACGATGAAGACGAATGAAGATGTAGATACGGTTGAACCATCTGCGACACCACTAACTTACTACTAACTAACGAATCATCAAACAAATCACGAAATCACAAAAAATCATTTGACATCAAAAAATCACAAAAAATCACAAAAAATCAATCAAAAATCAGGAAAAGTCGAAAAAATCACAAAAAATCACCAAAATCATAAAAAATCACGAAATCATAAAAAATCACAAAAAATCACAAAATCACAAAAAATCAATTCTGATTTCGAAATCAAAAATCAGTGTACACTAAAATGCCGAGTTGTCAACCCCGGAAAAAAATTCCGATTGCGCTCAAAAACGTGGCAGTTCTAAGTTCAGAGATTTCGAAGGCCTCCATAAAATTTCATCGCAATCGGATTATCGGTTTAGCCGGAATCGTGTGGACAAACAGACAAAAATACAAAAAAAAGAAAGAAAGAAAGAAAAAAAAAACATTCCGGATTTTTTTCTCCAGTGTAGTAGAATGGAATCTTCGCTTCGCTCGCTACGCTCATCCAATGAACGTTCTAGCCCCACCCGTTTGGTCAGAATCGGCCCAAATGTCACGAAAATATCGCACTAAAAGTCGAAAAAAATCGTAAGTAAAAGTACGATATTCATGAGAAATATTTCTTCGATTTTACCCAAAAACATGGCAAGTCTAAGTTCAGAGATTTCGAAGGTCCCTTCCATTTTTCATCAAGTTCGCATAAACCGTTTGCCCGGTAGCGTGCGAACAAAGAGACAGAAAAACAAACAAAAAAACAAAAAAAACATTGGAGCTAAATCTTTTGAGGGGTCAGTGAAATTGAAGTCTTCGCTTCGCTCGCTACTCTCATCCAATAATCAAAATACACTAACTAATTTCAACCGTTATCGTTGCTTCGGTTCCCACACCTACAAGCCACACATGCGGCTTGTCTCCGGGTATAAAGAACATAGCCATCAGACTAAACATATGAACATTGTCAGATTCACTAGACCGGAGACCCTATACTAATGTCCGGAAGGGTATATGAAGGAACTATGATGATGAATAATGAATGTTTTATGATTATATTAATGGCAATGATTAACATTCAAGTTTGACGAGTACGAACACAACGCTTAAAACAGACTTGATGATAATTTCATTAATGTATACCACCATGATTGCGAACAGCTGATCGTCAATGTATGCCGAGTGGTTCGGGCGGTGAGCCTTGCCTTTGCGCACTAGAATGTTGTCTGACTAGTGACTGTCAGCCCCGCGCGGGCTCAGTCGGTCTATGTCGGCGGTAGTCACCGGTCGTGCGAAGACCGCTCCGCGTTACACCCATTACTCGCGTGCACGACCATCACGTGACGTTCGAGAAGTGGAACATACCCGTTTCTGTTCTTTCTAATTCTTTTACGTTTTTCCCCAAAATTGAATTTAAGTTTATTGTTAAAAATGTTTGTTTGAGTCTGAAATTATTTTCTTCTGTTCTTGTTTACATTCTGCTTGGAGACGTTTCTTATTGCGAAAGATTAAACCAATTAACTAGATCGACGCGTTGCGTTGAAGCATGCAACTTTGAAGATTTCATTGGCTTGTGTATTTTTTTGATAATATTAATATAAATTTGTCGTGAATTTAAATTACGCCGAAATGCCGGCCTCCGCGTCAACCCACCCATCGGTCGCAGCCTTACGTCTACTTCCCTCCCATGACTCACAGTTCGAAATGAACCCTTCAAGCGCCGGCATTTCCAACTTGCTCAACATTAGTGTAACTCACTTTTTGGACACGGAGCTCGGTCTCGCAAGCCTCAACTTAAGTCACCTGGGGAATGTGCTTGCCACCGACGAGTGTGACACACTAAGGACGGCGAACGCATCGCTGTGGTTGTTAATGAACCTTAACTCGAACCTCACGTCGGGTATGGGCGTCCAGTGCTTGGACCACGCTCCGGACTTTACCACGGCCTCCGCCATCCGAGCCGGTATTCTCACGGCGATGGCGATCCTCTCTTTCGTCGGCAACGTCGCGACGATCATCTCGATACGTCGTAACAAGACGTCGCGACGCTATGCGGCTCATACGTACAGTGCGGTGTACGCTCTGATCATGCAGCTGTCTGCCGCGGACCTGCTGGTCACACTGTTCTGTCTCGCCGGCGAAGCTGCTTGGTCCTACTCCGTAGCGTGGCTCGGGGGCAACATTGCGTGCAAAGTGTTCAAGTTTTTGCAAATGACTAGTCTCTACCTATCGACATTTATTTTGGTTTTAATCGGAGTAGACAGGTTTATTGTGGTGCGGTATCCAATGAAAGCTCTGAGCACCACTTCGCGATGGAACCGACTGGTGGCTGTCGCCTGGATCCTCAGCTTCATCCTTAGCACGCCTCAGGTAGGACCGCATGACCGCCTTGGCGCCTTTAGCGTAGGCACGTGGGTTACTTTTAATCTTACACGGACAGGCGTGAAGGAAGGGTCGATGACTTGCATTGCTACCTTCGCTTGGTTCATAATTTAAGAACTCTTTAATTCATGAAATTCAAATCGGCGCCCTGATGCTGAACACTAGGTGGGTGTGTTTTTTAATTATAACTGGTGAACCTCACGCTCTCACATGACGGAGACAACCGTGAGCATGCACATTGCACATGGTAGCCCAGTTACTATTAAAAACACTCCCCGTGAACACTCTTGATTAGCCTGGATATTCGTCCACTCGATATGAGTCCACTACTCTAAACAGTCTAATGCTAATTGCATTACTCGTTTTATTATTTAGAGCACAGCATTACATGATTAGGCGTAGAGTCCATTTTAAAAATAGATGCATTGAATTGAATGCTGTCACAGCTGTTGAAGACTTGAACAAGCGTGGTATTTGATTGGATGAGCGTAGCGAGCGAAGCGAAGATTCCATTTCACTACACAAGAGAAAAAAATCCGGAATGTTTTTTTTTTCCTTTTTTTTCTTTTTTTTTGTATTTTTGTGTGTCTGTTAGCACGATTTCGGCTGAACCGATACTCCAATTGCGATGAAATTTTGTGGAGGCCTTCAAAATATTTGAACGTAGAACTGCCACGGTTTTGAGCGCAATCAAAAAATTATTTCTCATGAAAATCGCAATTTTACGATTTTTTTTCGATTTAAAAAAAAATCTTTGGCTTATAACACCTACATGCTTTATCAGATGGTGATGATTTTTCCTTTCAAAGAACCTTTAATTTATGAATTTATAATTCGTGTGAAATTTGAGCGTAATCAAAATTTTTCATGAAAATCGCAATTTTACATTTAAAAAAAAAAAATTTATACACATATAAGGTAAATCCACAGTTGATAACGGTGCTTAAGCATCTAATGAATTCATGAAGAACTAATATTTTACTAAAAACCAATTCAAATCTGTTAAAATTGAAAAAATGGCAATAAAGAGAGGGGTTACCAGGGGGACACTCTTAGCCCTCTATGGTTTTGTCTCGCATTTAACTCAGTATCCGAGCTACTTAATCAAACAAATGCTGGATATCGCCTTACCTGTAAAGAAATAATGACAAAGGATAACACATCTGCTGTATATGGATGATTGTAAATGTATGGAAAATCAAAAGAAGAGCTCGAAATTTTAATTGACACTGGGAAAATTATTCAGTGAAGACATTCATAGGGGAAATTTTTATTAGATAAATGTGCTTCAATGCATATGAAAGTGGAAAATTGCAAGAAACCTGACAATTACCAAAAATTTGGTGTGATCAGCAATTTGAACATAAATAATAGCGAAAAAAAAGATACAAAGTTTCCTAAAA
>JAMZAV010004511.1:0-43610 GCA_024449915.1 Sweltsa coloradensis
GCAGTCACCAGACAGTGCAGAGGATGTGCGCCGAACCATAGCTCACTTGAGTCTATTGTAAACGGATTATCCTGCCTGGCGAGACAGGAGCTGCTAATTATTCATTTGTGTAGGGGCATCTTTGCAACAAGCCTAGCACTGAGCCAGGCAGACAGGCAGACAGGCAGACAGAGCGTGCCCGCGTGGCTGTTGGCCCTGGCCTTGCAATGGGTAAACGCTCTGGTCGTTGACTATTATTGACCATTGAAAATGTTATTAAAATACCCTGGGTCATTTCGGATATAGAGAAGGAATTTGATGATATCCAAAATTATACGAAGAACAATTAGGGGCGGATAAGGGGGGCTGGTCTCCGGTTTTTAATGCGTGGATGGCTATCACAATCACACACATAATTTGCAATTTTCGATTTTAAACGTGATTTGGCTTTTAAACGCTACTGCAAAAATGTGGAAATAAATATGTAAAGAGCCATGTAAATGACATGGGACCACCCCTTGTAAAACTAGAATTTATTGACACACCCGTGGAAGCTGCCCGTGAGACCGATATCCTTTAAAAAGACCCCCCCCCCCCCCCCCCATAATTCAGAACTAGATCCGCCTCAGAGCACAACATACGATTTTGTTATTGCAATTTTAAACTTTGACCCCTACAAGGTGGTCATCCTGTAAGACCACCTCCAACCACCCAACCACATTCGCGCCGACCACCTACATGTTCGCTCCAAACTGTGCCGCCGCCGTGTTCGTGTTTTTCACATAGTGACCACTGACCCGGATTATTTCGTCGATCTAACGGGACGCGGTGTCAGCTCCGAAACTTGTTCGAATTCCTCCTGATTCCTGGTACTGACTTTGTTCCCGAACCCATTGCCAACGTTCTCACGCGATGCGTACGTCTTCTGGCCGTCGAGCAGCGATCCACGACCGGGGGATTTAATAACGCCGCCCTTGATACTGAGTGGGTAGACTCTAAATACGAATTTATTTATTTATTTATTTATTTATTTATTTATTTATTTATTTATTTATTTATTTATTTATTTATTTATTTATTTATTTATTTATTTATTTATTTATTTATTTATTTATTTATTTAAATACTGCCCGGCGTCCATGTCCAGCGACGATCTTGTCCAATGACATCTCAAAACGTCGACGTTCTTACAAGGATGTGATTGCGTTATGATCGGCGTAGAAACGTCGACGTTGGGGTCATGAAACTGGGCATCAGGTGTCGGAGAGAAGATCTGTGGAAGCGAGATAGTGTCCTAAGTGGTCATAGTTGTTAGTGGGACTGGGATGTGCATGAATGTAATGCGTAACGACAACGTCCACCTCCACCTTCGGACAAGAGGCGCGCGACTCATCGGTGGTGCACGGATACTGAAGGGGACACAGATTACACCGGAGCCGCAAGGAGAGGCCAGGGTTCGAGGCCCGGATCAAACGCGGATTCCACTCAACCTCGAGATATATTGCTGGACAGGAAAGACTTGGGACGACAATTGCAACAAGAACGACGCCGACGACGCCCACTAAGGCGATGATGACGAAGAGTAAGAGAAGACGAAGACAAAGACAAAGACGAAGACGAAGACGTAGACGAAGACGAAGACGAGGACGAGGACGAAGACGAAGACGAAGACGAAGACGAGGACGAAGACGAAGACGAAGACGAAGACGAAGACGAAGACTCCAAGTATACCCGGCATTCTTTGTTTCCGAGCGCAGGCAAAGATGATCGAGCACACGTACACCCAGTCGGCAGCCGGAGTAGCCGGAGCCACGTATCTCATTTAGTAGCACATTCCTTTGGAACCGCAGTTTCCGGGTTATAAGCTCATCAACTCGTGGCGAATCAATCACGTGGGCTCAGAAATAGTTTCCATCCGCCGAGAGCCTCTGGGCAGAGTGGCCGCGCGTCCAGGTTCGACTCCCGAGACTGTCAGCCTCTCTTCAAGCAAACACTATGATGTCGGACACCGTACTCCTAGCCCAGTCATAGTCATAGTCGCTGTCCGCGGGTGGAATCGTGTCCAGCCTGATTGATCGGTATGTGCCGGTCTCTAGTTGTTCATTGTTCGCTCGTCGATGGTGTCGGCGTCTACAGAGTTTGCTTGGTTGGCATTAAATTTAATGTCCCCCCCCCCTGAAAATCAGTTATGTGACTGAGTGGATAGACTATATTAGCCTAAGAATTTATTTATAGTCATATAGCCATAGTCACCGCCGTCCCACTAAGAATTGCCATCGCAGTCACTGTAATCGGCTTGTTCTTGCTAGTAACCGTTAGGGGGCTCTTAACCCCCCCCTCCCCCCCCCGAACTAATTACCAATGTTTTCTTTAAAGGAAATTTAAATCGTTTTTTCCATTTTCCCTTTTCCCAAATTGGCAGCGGGGGCGTTTAGACGGTAGGGGTTCCAAAGTAAATTCAATATATTTAAAAATATTTTTCTAATGAAATTTAAACTTATTTTATAATTTGATTGCAAACCTAACTCATAATGATGTCAAAACATAATACCCTACTGATTTGTTTTGTATCACAGGGTTGTCCAAAACGTCAAAAAATAGTATGAAACTTGTGGGGCCATTCTTTCTCGAATCTATATCCCCCCTGAACTTAAAAACAGTGTGTGTTTTCTCACAGCTGAAACTATGTTATTTCATGCATGCATTTTTGTCAGTTAACATCGGGGGCGTTTAACGATAGGGTGTCCAATGTCTCATATGAAAACATATTTTATATATTTTTCTGGTAAAGTTTACCCATTTCAAAATTTTTTTTGCACAACCTAACATTTTTCACGATAAAACCCAAAAAACAACAATTACGGATTTGTTTATGGTATATACAGGGTTGCCCAAAAAGATATTGATTTAGCAACAATAGCGCCTTCTTACTATGTTAATCCCCCCCACAAAACAAAAAAAAGGGCTATGCTTTAAGCTAAATACTGTTTTTTTTCAGAATGCTTTTTGTCATTTGGTAACTGGGCGTCATATTTTGGGAGTATCGTGTAAAAAGTTACAATTATACTAAATTTTTAAATATTTCGTGTTTTTGCAAGTTGATAAACAATAATTTTCATACTTTTTTAAAATGTTTGAACTCCAAACCGCATGAACGCCGTTGCAGGGAAAAATTTTTCTATCATTTCTTGTGTTTTTTACTATTTTCTTTTATTTTTTAAAAGGGTTGTCCAAAATCTCCATAAGAAAAATGAGCTTGTGGCTTTCTTTCCAGATGTCATTTGAGTATATTTTTTAAAGCTAATGGGGACGATAATTTTTTTAAAATGATACAATTTATTTCACTTAAACCCTGTTAATATGCACAGGGAAACTAGTCAAAATGATGGATGCGAAGTCTGTGGGCCTACTATAGGCCTACGGGAAAAAACCATTTTCGGAGGTTGCAAGGGTTTTATATTAAAAGTCAGTAGCTCGTTCTTATCCTTTTGATCACGTAAAAACCCCGGAAACTGAAGTAAATCGGGATGGGGTAGTCAATACAACTAGACACCTTGTTTTACTTATGATCGCTGATATGCATCATTGTCTTAGGAAAATCCCAATACAATTCTGTAAAACAAACAAGTTTGAACATCTTTTTAATCACCAAAGAACCCCCTCATTGCCATAATTTAGATATACAAAAGCACTAAGGGGTTTAAAATTTGAGATACAATCATTTTCTCCCTGTATTTTTGTTCCAGAAATGCACACGGTTGGGCTATACTGCTGAAAATGCGCCTAAAGCCTTTTGTGCATTGGTAAGCTATTAGTACCCAAAACTCGGCCATGGAAAAATTTTCTCTATACCTAAAATTATTTCTTTCAAATTTTACAAAAAAAATACTAACAGAAAAAATTAAGATAATAGCATCGTAAGGCTTACGTGAGCTCTAAAATCAGTTTTAATGGGTTCACTTCATCACAAACTCCTTGGGTTATCTTGGTCAACAATACTGTAAGGGGGATTTTAATACCTTCCAAATCTGTGGGTATATTATGTTTTGATGTTGTTTATGGATGAAAAAAAATTAGCTGTTCTAAAAATTAAAAATTAGTTGAAAATCACTACATTGGGGTTTATAATTTTTATTACTAACAGTGGTCCGTAATAACGTACTATCGATGTTGTCTGATGTACATGTGTAATTCAAATAGTCGGTATAAACACTTCGAAGGACCTTAGTATGATTATTAGTGTCAGAAGTAAATACACATTGATTTTCCCTACATAAGATTTAATATTTCCTTCTTTTTTACTTTTGTCTTGTTTTTTCACATATGAGAAAACAAATTTTTTGATACGGTTTGGGCAGGGAAAAAATGTGGGGAAAAATATTTGTGATTGTATTTTGAAAGATATTTTAAAATTTTACAAGAGCGAAAACTACCGGGACGGCAATATTAAAAAACATTAGCGATTTGAATACCCCCGCAGGGCAAACGCCCCAGCTGCCAAAAGGGAAATAGGGGGATTATTAATCGTGATTTTTTTTTGAACAAAAATGCTATGGTGAAAATTGTTGGGGGGCCCCGGGGGGTCGCTCCCTTTTTACCCGACGGTATATTTTGATCGAGTTTTTACCTTTTTCAAAAAAATTCTTTTCAAGAACACAAAACACTTTTTTTCAAAACCCCGATTAAAACAGCACGCCCTTAATTGTTTAGGTTAAAAACAAAAACGGGGCTGACTGGGGGCCAAATAAACTTGATTTTGCCCTTTTTAATTGTTTTTCTCTCAAATTGTTGTAATTTGAATTCAAAATTTTGGACACCCTTAAAAAAATTTTAATTCCTTGCTAGGCCCCATACAATACGTATTCTTAACAGGGGTTTTCGATTTTTGAACATGAACACATTTTTAGCATTTAAAAAAAAATTTTTATACTAGCAATATTAAAACCCAGCATTTTGGACACCCTTGAAATTGTTTTTTTCATAATTTTTTTTAAATTCGTGGTTTTTTCATTTAGTATAAAAAAAGCTTTAATGCGGATTATATGTCCAATCTTTAATGTTAAAGTGTATAAAATAAAATCGTTATTTTTAAATTTTTGGGGACCCCCTTTTCAAAAAAAGAATCGCTTTAGTTTTAAAAAAACAAAAAAAAATGTGTTAAATGATAAATTAAAAAAAATTTTTTTAATTTTTTTCAAAAAATTTTACCTTTTAGAGGTCAAAGTTTTTCAACTTTCCTTTGGGCCCCCCTGGATCAAAGCCCCTGCCAAATGGCAAACGGGGTTATTAATCGCGATTTTTTTCTGAACAAAACTGCTATTGAAAATTAGTTCGAGGGGGGGGGGAGGGGCGCTTCCTGAGCACCTAATGGTCTTAGTTTTTTCTGCGAATCGCCTCCGTCAGGCCTCCCGTACCCGCAGTGACCTCAAAACCGGAGTCGAAACCCAGGGCCCGGGGATTCCAGAAAGCCTGGGTCGTGCCCTTATAGGGCTGGGTGCCTGTGATGTCCTAACCGGGCACCGACCTCGCAGCACATTTTACAACGTCCAAAAAAATCAGCTAGGCGGGACAGGGGATACAAAACCCTTTTTAAGCTTTTTCCTGCAACTTCATGTTTCGTAATGCTTGGGGCGGGCGAGGCGACATACACACATTCGCCGTATTTTGTAAATTTTGCACTTTTAAAAATTTCCCCTTAAAAAAAAGGTTTCCCTATGTTCTGGATTTTAAAAAGGTGGCAGTATTGGGTAACTGTCCCTACGTTCTGGATTTTAAAAAGGTGGCTGTATTGAGTAAATTTTTTCCCCTTTAAAAAACTTCGGCACTAAGTTCTGGATTTAAAAAGGTGGAGGGGGCCGGGAAAAATTTCCACTTTAAAAAGGTTTTGCCCCTTAGTTATGGGTTAAAAAGGTTTTTGGGGCCGGGCGCCGGGTAAACTTTCCACTTTAAAAGGGTTGCCACATAGTTTGGGATTTTAAAAGGGTTTAGGGGCCGGGGGAATGGTTCGCCCTATAGTTAAGAATTCAAAATGGTGGGGGGCCGGGGTAAAATTTTCCAACTTTAAAATGGTTGCCACTATGTTACGGGGATTAAAAAGGGGTTGGGAAGGTGCCGACTGGGGAAAATTTTCCAATTTTTATAAAGGGTTGCCATATATTTACTGGATTCAAATGGGGGGAGGTCCCGGGTAAACTTTCCCCATTTTTAAAAGGTTCGCCACTATAGTAACTGGAACCCAAAAGGGTTGGGGTTTGCCGGCTCCCCGGGTAAACTTTCCACTTTATAAAGGGTTGCCCCCTATAGTTAGTGCATTAAAAATGGTTTAGGTCCCGGGTAAGGGTTTCGCCCCCTATAGTTACTGGTTTTTAAAAATGGGGGGAAGGTGCCAGGAAAAACTTTCCACTTTAAAAGGTTCCCAAATATAGTTACGGGAATTAAAAAAATGGGGGAGGTCCCGGGTAAATTTTCCCACTTTAAAAGGGTTTTCGCCACAATTTTACTGGATTCAAAGGGTTGAGGTGCCGGCTGCCGGGGTAAACTTTCCCCCTTTAAAAAGGGTTTGGGCCACTATAGTTGGCATCAAAATGGTTTAGGTCCCGGGTAAACTTTCCACTTTAAAAGGGTTTTTGGCCACTATGGGTTCCCCTAAATTCAAAATGGGGGGGGGGTGCCGGGTAAATTTTCCCATTTTAAAATAGTTCCCCCACTATAGTTACGGGATTCAAAAATGGTTGAGTCCCGGGTAAAATTTTCCCCACTTTATAAAGGGTTGCCATATGTTAGGCATTAAAAAGGGTTTGAGGTCCCCGGGTAAACTTTCCATTTTAAAATAGTTTCCCACTATAGTTACTGCCCCCCCCCAAAAGGGGTTTGGGGTTTGCCGGGTAAACTTTCCACTTTATAAAGGGTTGCCACTATAGTTTGTGCATTCAAAATGGGGTGAGGGGGCCGGGAAAATTTTTCCACAAAAAAATTTAGTTCGCCACTAAAAGTTAAGGATTCAAAAGGGTTTGGGGTTGCCGGGAAAATTTTCCCAAACTTTTTTAAAGGGTTGCCACAAAGGGGTTTGTGCATTCAAAAGGGTTTGAGGTCCCGGGAAAAATTTCCACTTTAAAATAGTTCGCCACATAGTTACTGGTTTCAAAATATTAAAGGTGCTGGGTAAACTTTCCACTTTAAAAAGGGGGTTCCCACTATAGTTAGTGCATTAAAAAAGGGTTTGAGGTGCCGGGTAAATTTCCCCAATTTAAAAATAGTTCGCCATTTATATTTTTTACGGGATTAAAAATTTGGTTCGGTCCCGGGGTAAATTTTTCCATTTTAAAAGGGGGTTTTCCAATTTTAGTTAGTGCTTTCAAAATGTTTGAGGTGCCGGGAAAACTTTCCATTTTTAAAATATTTTTGCACTATAGTTTACGGTTTCAAAATGGTTGAGGTGCCGGGTAAATTTTTCCATTTTTAAAAAGGGTTCCCCACTAAAAGTTAGGGGCATTCAAAATTTTTTGAGGGCCGGGTAAACTTTCCACTTTAAAATAGTTCCCCTATATTTAAATGGATTAAAAAATTTTTGAGGCCCCCGGGGTAAACTTTCCATTTAAAAAAGGGGTTCCCACATTGTTAGGCATTAAAAAAGGGTTGAGGTGGGGAAAATTTTCCCACTTTAAAATAGTTCGCCACTATAGTTACTGGATTAAAAAGGGTTTGGGAGGTGCCGGGTAAACTTCCACTTTAAAAAAGGGTTGCCATATAGTTAGGCATTCAAAGGGTTTGGGGTGCCGGGAAAAATTTTCCATTTTAAAAAAAATTTTCGCCTTTATATTTAAATGGATTCAAAAGGGTTTGGGTCCCGGGGAAAAAACTTTCCCTTTATAAAGGGTTCCCCACTATAGTTACGGGAAATTCAAAAGGGTTTGAGGTCCCGGGGAAAAATTTTCCCCATTTTTATAAGGGTTTCGCCACTATGGTTACAGTTTCAAAATGGTGGAGGTGAAAGGTCAAAAATTTTCCCAAAACCTTTTTTGTAGAGCAAGATGTTTTCATCTACATAGTTCTATTAAATAAAACCCAACACTTTAAAAAAGAGGGCTATTTTATTTAATCCCCAAAAAATAGAAATTTTTTTTAATGTACAAAAAAAAAAAAAACAGCGTTATAAGAGGGAGCGAGCCTCCCCTGTTTTTAAAAAATTTTTCTGCCGCCCCGTTTGAGCGTGAGTCGTCCCCGGGCCCTCACGACAAAAACCAAAAATGTCCCCCCGGGTTTGGCTTTAGTTTTTTTGTTGACATTGCCATCACAGGAAAACATTCAGAATGTTTTTTGGGTTTAAACTGGGGGGCGGTTTGGGCCCTAGAAAATTTTGGGAAAATTTTTCGGGCTCCGTACCCCGGGACCTCCACCATCAGCCCTTTAACCCGGCGGGGACAAGCGTTTATTTTTGGTTTTTTCCCGTCTTGTTTGGGTTTTCAACCCCGGTTCGGTCTGCAGGTCGGCGCCATGACCTTTTCTACTGGCCCCCCCCCCCCCACGCGGGTGCCCAACTATCTCCCGAGCTCGGGTTTGTCTTTCGACCACGAGCCTGATAAAAAAGGGAGCAAAGCGCCGACCTGGGTTCCCGCCTTCGTATTCGGGCATTTTTAAACTCATTGTCACAGGAATAAAAAGCCCCACTTGGATGGTTTAACTCCTTGCAATTAGAGCTTATTATTAAAAATAAGCCAGAGGTCCGTGCGCGAGTGTGGAAAAGATTACCAAATCAAAAACATTATTTTACCTTTTGGGTTCTCGCCGGGGTGTCGAAAAAAAAATTAAAAAATTTAAAAAAATAAATTTTTCTACCTTTATCGCCCTTTACAAAAACCAAGTCTCTAAAACAAAAAGTGGTTCCCCACAAACATAAAATGAATAAAAGTCCCATAAACCCCCTCAGGGGACCTAACTGGAAATTTGTATAAATATTATTTAAATTAAGCGCGTTTTTATGGTATTAAAATTGAAATACACCCAATTTTTAGGGAATTTTTAAAAATTTAAAAGGGGGAGCGAGCAAAAAAACTGCAATTTGACTACCCGGGAAAAAAGCTCGGTGGGATTTTTTGTATTGTTACTTGCATTTTTTTTTTTTACAATAAAAAATTTCAATAACATAATTTCATGCAGTAAACCCTAGGGGCCTTTCGGAAACAACAGTTTACCATTTTGACACATTCTAGAATCTAGATGGTTTGATTTGTAAACAACTACCTATTGGGGTCTTTCCCATTCTTTTCCCCCGTGCCCCCAAAAACCATCCAAACCCCCTTTCCCACTCAATCCATCACATCCCCCCCGAGCAAGTTGTATAGATGAAGTTTACAAGTCCTTTCATGATAATTGTCTTTTTTTTTTGTTTTTGAGTTTTGAGGAAAAGCCAATTTTTCTTATCATTACGTTATAATTTTTATAAAAGGTGGGTTTAATTTTTTCCAAAAAGCGATAAAAATCCTCCCCCTGTCGTTAAGATATTATAACAAATTAATGTAATTGTCGGCGTTTTTCTGTCTGTCGTTCTTCCCGGAGGGAGCATCGTTTGTTCCCTGTTAAAAAACAGGCTCTAACGAAACAGGCCCCAAACTAAAAAAAAAAGTCACTGTAATTTAGTTAGAGGAGACGGACCCTCTGGAGTTGCCTATTACACAGGTGAAGACTGGGGCGAGTGGACTAACAAACAGGCATTCCCCGAGAATTTCAGGGTATTATAGACGTTACAATAATACACAAGGGTGCACGGTTCTGCCAATGAAACCATCGAGATTTATGCCAAAGAAACAAATTACAGATAATAAAAAAAAAATGCCAAAGAGCTTAGCAAGTATATATATATATATATAGGTAACTCAGTAACCCTTTTTGAGGAAGAAGTGAAGTATTAAATTATCTGAAGATTTTGCAAGATTTGATCGTTCGAATGTTACACTTTTCTAAACAGGGGGTGTATTTCCTAACTCGACAGCGACAACTTAGTAAACAGAATAAGTCATGGGCGCGGTAGTTTCGATATGTTTCCGTGCTGGTGAAGTAAATGTTAGCCATGGGAATCTGTTTAATAAGTGGTCACTGTCGATCGAATATTGTCGCACGAGTAAGGAAATGGACCAATTTTGGTTTCTTAAAATTTTATTTGGCAACGTATTTGATATTATATAAACCCCCTAAACTTAATATCATACTAAAAATGGCCACAAGTTTTATCTAACAATAAAAATCAACCTCCGACTCGTTACTTCCCGGCTGTAATGCAGTTGTTTTATTTCAATTATAAAAGAAAACAGTGATTGTATATATTTATAGAAATTATATTTGCAATGAATGTTGCCAGATGGTAATACTAGCAACATTAATTATTTCAATGCTATACGCTTCGGAATTTCATCTCAACGGTATGAGAAAGCCTAAGCGCCATATTATATTCATTCTCATATTTATTCAGGAATGCAAACATAGTGTAACAGACAATAATTACATTGAATTGTATAAATCACCCTCTAATACGGTAACGCGCATTCACAACTAGTGACAACCTGATTCCAGGTCCCCCTGCAGCAAGGCTAGGCTGTGTCCGGCCCCCGCAGCCACTCAGGCGCTTCCTGCAAGATAATTATTATTATAATATAATATTGCGCGTGTGTTTTTTTTTATCAATGGATGACGTCACATCAAGAGTGACTGAATGAACGAGTGGAAGCTGGCTCAAGGTTCACCCTTAGCGGAGTTGAAAGGGCATATCTGCCAGCCGAGGCCAGGGGTGTGCAGCTAGGTCCATCGAGAAGATGTTGTCTATAAAGATTGGGTGGAGAAATCATTTTTGAGACAGGGGTGTGAAATTATGAATGATAAAAGAGCATTCAAGACTGGGATATCATGATTATTATTAATTTATGTTGCAAATATAGCTATTTCAATACAAATCACTATTTTAAAATACCAAATTTACATTCAAGTACCTAGAAGTGAATAATTCTTAATGGACTTCTCCTTCCTATAACTGCAACGTCATTAAGTTGTAACTTATATTTGCACTATCAAAAACGACGCTTTACTAACTTTTCAGTCTTGAAATACAAAACTTCAGTCTACATTATCAAGACATTTGTAAACTGCAAAAGAACATTGCCACCCCTGTTTAGAAATTTGTAACATGAGTGTCTAAAGTCGACTCTTGACGACAATGTCTCTGATGATACTTAGAACTAATTCATCACCCACATTAGTCACATAAGCTTGCATAGAATAATATAAACATAAAAACACGTTGTAATGGTCACTCATAGGTATTTAATTAGTAACCACACTGTGGTCGTCATCACACGTCACCATTCTCTGAACCGAACTACATATTTCATGTGGGTGAGGCGGTGATGAGAATTCAACGTATTTCTGAGTCTTCTCGTGTTATGCAAATCAATGATAACTCTCAATGTGATGTGATGGAAGCGATGGAATTCCTAGAATGTTTCCTGGATGTGTGCTATGTTTAGCTCACTGTCATTAAGTGCATGTGTACCGCGCGGCCTTGAGTTATATGACTACGTGTTAATTGTTTCTTCCGGGAATTGTTACTTATTTCGACACAAGTAACAGTCACCCATGTAGAAATATTTGTTTGCCAAACGGTTGCCAAGAGTTAACCAACAGTTCACCAAGGCTTGTTTTTGATCGCCAAGTGGTTGCCAAGTGGTCGCCAAAGGTCGCCACCGAAATTTCAACTAAATATATGATAGCCAAGCGTTCACCAAGAGGCAGCCAATGATTCGCCAACTTCTGCTCTCAGCTGGGCAAGGTAGCCAAATGGTTGCCAACAGTTTCGCCATTTAGTTACTAAGTGATGATCACTTTTGGCGACCTGTTGGTGAACTGTTTGGTGATCTGTTGGGTGATTTAACAAATAATACGCAAACGTCCGCCAAAAGGTTGCCATGTGTTCACCAACTGATGGAAGTCACCAAGTGTACGCCAAGAGGTTTGCCAACAGTTCGCCATTTAATTACCAAGTGGTGATCACTTTGGCGACCTGTTGGTAAACTGTTGGTGATTTTATTTAACAATGAGACGCCAAACGTCAGCCATAAGGTTGCCATGTGTTCACACAACTGATGGAAGTCACCAAGACTACGCCAAGAGGTTGCCAACTGGTCGCCAATAGATTACAAAAGATTGCACGTGGATACCTCGTGGCATACTGTTGGCGCCGTATAAACTGCATTCTTTCAGGTCATTGCCTTGTCCTTCAACGGGCTTGGGGTGGTTCTAGGACGCGAAGAGGTTGCTTGCCATTTGAAACAAGCGTGCGGTCGAGAGGAAGAAGTGAACGTTAGCATCGCAGTGCTCGACAGTGTATTTTACGTTTGTACAGGCGTTTTATTAGTGTTGATGAACGCGAGGAGGATAGTTGCTGGTGTACAATACAAATTTCATGTCGCCAAGAGAAAGTGTGTGTAACTTAATATAATATTTATATAGAAAGTTAGTTTCGTGTGTAAATAGAAACACAATGGCAACATCAAACATGGCAGGTTTCCATCAGTGACGTCCTACTTGGAGCTACATGAAATCTTAGTAAATATGTTATCAACATTTAGGTGAAGACAAAAATCATGGCTTGTCCGTTACGAAACATCAATATAATGAATGTATTGCATTTAGAACAGAGTTCTTATAATTCAATACATAATTATTATGCTGCTATATATGCCCTATACGTTCCTGCTGTGAATATCTTCATCCTGAACTTCATTGCACTTAGTAATTCAATTTGAGGTGATTTTGATGGTGTATATAATAAATTCGAAAAGCGTGGTCTTAAATCTGTTTCCTTACATTCTTCACTTTTTTTATATAAATCCTCCCATCAACAAAAATATATGCATCATAAAATTATACCGGAGGCTATAATTTGGTGAAACCCGGGGACCATTTGGGGACCTCTTTGGGAACCTTTTGGCGTCTTTTTGGGGAACTCATGGGACCTATCGCTTTTTTTTAGAAGTCGCCACTTCCCAGAGGGCTATTTTGACACAAAACGACCCGTTGGGGGACTTTTTGGGGGGGGTTATTTTGGGGGACTACATTGGTGAACTCTTGTGACCTGTTGGTTTTTTTGTGGCGACCTATTGGCTAACGCGTGGTACTACTTGGTTAGCTTTTGGGTACCTGTTGGGGACCTTCTGATTTCTTTAGGAATAACGAATTTATAGATCATTAAGAAAAATATAATAATGAATGTGGGTGTAGGCATTGCGTTTTTTGTATTCAAAATGTATGGGACCTTGGGCAATTTGCAATGCTATTCGCTCGGCCCAAAAAAACTGACGTATTAAACTTTGAAAAATTGTCATTAAAAACTACTGGACAGCCCCACGGTCATAGATTTTACAAATTTTCTTTTAATCAGTTAGAAAAAAATCACTGATATGTCCAATTTTGAAGTCTTTTAACAAAATTAAAATTCGTCAAACAATTTTTTTTCTTTAATAAAATATAATATCAAACATATTTTAGAAATGTGTTACCTGTAGAGCCATATATTTCCCTTTCGTGCTATTTCGAAACATTCAAACAGGTGGTGTCAGTCGGCCGGCGAACAATACAATTTGCCTCAAACGCATATCTAATACAATTCTCAATCCTCAATCCCTCGTTTCTTCTACGATTCATAACATTAAAATTTAAATAACAGACAGTCCCGTGCATTATTTAATGTTTCTTCTTTGAGGAATCGGAGGTAAAGAGTTCCGTTAGTAAACCGTGGGCTCTACTTAGGAGGTCGTCGTTCGACTCCTGTCCACCGGCAAACTCACAACAGCGAATATTGTGAATTGTGATTGGGTCCCCACTGACAATAATTTCCTAACACTGAACATCTTTACAAATATGATATCGCGTCATGATGTTAAAACCGAGTATCTATACGGCTCTTCCGATCACTTATAACTGGGATAATAGGTGTTTTCCGATGCTCGAACTGCAATGGCTCCGTGCCAGGCTGGCCTGCCCTGGCCCACACACCTACGACGCCTCGTATTGACAATTGTCAATCTGAATTGTGTTATATAGTAGTAATATTTTCAAACAACGAAAATAATAGACCATCACATCAAATCTAGCTAGAACGCCCATAGGAAAAATCTCGAATGGTTTAATGATGTATTGTTACTGTGTGTGTGTTTGTGGCAAAAGTAGTTATATTTACGTTTCTTTTTGTTTAAGATATTGAAGTTTTCATTTATTAAATGTATAACTGGGTGAATAACTCAATGTTTATTGTTTAACTTATTATATTTTCACTAGAGGGAAATACTTTCTATTGCACTCATGGACGATCAAGTTCCACACCAATTTGGAAGATTCTCTCCCAATATATTTACCATTGCCACATTTGGGGACTTGTGAAACATTATACTATATGTGCCAATGCCCGAACGTCTCTCTTCTACTTTTGCGCGCCAAGTTTTCGTGTTTTCCTAGCCCCTATTGTTTTTGTTTATTTTTATAATTTTTTATTTTATAATAGACTTCTTCGATGGTATTTAATAATTGGATTTTTATAACTGTTAACAGTTCTTGGTATTGTTTTTTAAAACATTGTGATTGTAGATTTAAATTTGTTTAGGTTTTAGTTTAACCGTGCGTGACGGGACAGTCTATGTCGGTTAAATTAATGGTGAACTGATGTGTTACAAAAACAAATAAATATTAATTTTAGTATAATTAAATATATATATTACCATGTGGTTGGTTAGCCTATCCTCTTACATTCCGTCGACATCATATTCGAATGGGTCTTGAATGCTATTAAGCCTCTTTCAGGTCCGTAACTCCATATAAAGTTGTAAGAACACTATTCGATAGGCGCTGTTCATAGTCCCGCGTGTTTCAGCCCGCGCATGCGCGTGTGACCGGCCACACGCGCGCCGCGACCGTGTGAATTGCGCCGTGGGCGAAGCCAGAGCCCGCACTGGGTTGTGACTGTTATTTATGACCTTGAAACCACAACTTCACACTCCATGAGTGTTTTTGTTCGCGTGGTTCACGGCCCGAAAATCTCGACGTCATCGGTTTATTTGATATACGCACACATCGTTACTGTTCATCCGTCTTCGACGTGTGTTCTTGTCCGTTTCTGTATGTCCGTCTGCTCTGTCTGTCTGTCTTGCTGTATGTCCGTTTGTTGTATCTCATCACTGTCCTATCTTGTGTCTGTCTTTGCTGATAATGTCTCCCTTCGAGTTTGTACAGTCCCTGTCCCCTGTCTGTCTCTGGTTTGTATAGTCTGTCTGTTTTGTTTTGTGTATGTTATGTTATCCTCCATCATATGTGTCGTGTTATTCCGCGGATCTGTATGTCTATCTGTCTTGTATGTGATCTTAGCCTGTGGTTGGTCTGCCTGTCGTCTGGGTATGTCTGTATCAGGTCGTTCTGTATGGTCGCTGTATGTATAACTGTCTGACCTGTATTCCTGGTTCTGTCCTGGGGTTTTCTGAGTCGTCTGTCCTGGTGTGGGTGTCTGCCTGTGTGTCTGCCTATAGTCAGTCTGTATGTCCCTGTATGTATACACTGTCTGCTGTATTCCTGGCCTCCTGTCTGTCCTGTGTGTAGTGTCTGGTCTGTTGTAATGTCTGTCTGTCTGTCTGTATCGCGTCTGCTATGTCTGTCTGTATGTGTGTGTGTCTGGCTGTCAGTGCTGTCTGTCTGTTGTCTATATCTATGTGTGGGTGCGGGGGAGGATGCCGATCCGGACTACTTCTTCAATGCGTAATCTCTAATAACAATAAATTACGTTTAAGACTCCTTGTTGTCCGTTCAGAGCAAAGCCATTGTGAATGTGCATTTTGATATACGTAAAGTGTAACGCCTTATTGTTGGAATTAGTTTAATTTTTTTATTGTTTCTTTTTATTATATTAATTATGGTTTTCCTTTCTCTAATAGAGGGACTAAAGCCGGTGCCTACCACTTCGAGTTTCTTCCACATATTATACCCGGAGTCACAAGGGGTGGGGGCATTTTCATTCATAGATTTAGCTAACAACGGAAATGCAATTATATATTTCTAAAAGCTATCTTTTCTCTAGTTTGACACATTCCTTTTGCACACGACCAAAAAATTTATTCAAAATCTATGGGCAGTTTCAATCAAGGCTACAATGTGAACTACGAAGATAAAAAATTTGCCTTGTGTTATCAGCCAAACAAAAACGCAAAAGAATCAAGGCAAACAGTGGCAGTAATTCAACACAGTAGCCAGCATCTGTTTATTGTTAGTTATTTTTACATTTAAAAAGTGTAAATAATGATTGGCAAATCCAGCAAGAATCGATCCATCCATTTAGACATGTGAATGTGTGTTACCATCCCGTCGCGATGAGAGGAATGAAGCGACGTCGCTCCGAGACCTGCTTCCGAGATGTGTATTTACCGCCTGAATTTTCCGGTATTATGAATGGATTAAAAGTCCAGCCTTTATAACTATAAACCGGTTTTATTACGAGGCTTGCAAATATCAGGGAGAATTATATTATAAAGAAAGTTGAACATAGAATGCCAATCTCTCCAATAGAACGCAGTGTTTTTCTTGCTTCCGGAGAGTAGGTGTAAACTTTTGATATTGTAAATTAATTTGTCAGTTAAAAAAAAATTAAAATTGTTTAAGTAGCCTACTTGCCCCCATGTTAATACATATTTTTGCACATTTGCAAGATATGAAATAAATAAAACTAAAAATAGAATAAATCGCTACGATAGGTTTGCGTTGCGCAAGGTTGATCACAACGAACGGCAAGTGTTCTGTCTGGTCTGGTCGCCTCGTGCAGGGGGCTCAGCGAAGGAGGGCGATGCACATGCCATTCCATTCCACGAGCCCAAGGCATCCCCTCGTAGAGGAGAGGAGAGATTCGCATTACTGTTTGCATTCTGTTGTTTTGTTTTCATCGCAAGTATCGAATATACTCTCTCTAGGACTGGTGATAGTTCGTAAGGCGATGAAGATCCAGAATCAATTAACGTGGATTCAAAACTTATATATTTATTTTATTGTTTCCACTAGAACAACTACACTACGTAACGACATGAGAATCATTAATGAAAGATGGAGCAAATGAGCAAACAATAATATTTATAGTTTCACAAACAAGTTATAAAATAATAACAATCCCCCTCCCCTCTTCCATACGACCCATTATACTCAAGTATCGAATCAAGGGATAATCACATTTATAGAGCTTAGTGACGAGCAAGATAATTTGGAATCTCATCGGAAAAAAGAAATAATACTTTATTCTCCTTCGGGTGGCTGGCCCAAAGTGATCCAGTCGGCCCTCGGCTCAGCTTTTTTTGGTACCCCCGCCAATAAAACCCTCTGTTGTACTTAGGGGCGACCGCCTCTCGTGAGAAAAACTCTAGCCGGAGTGCGATCAATAAATAATAAATTAACGAGGTAAAGCGGGGTTGATTTGAATGTGCGCGCGGCAGCCGGCCGTCAAAGACTGCCAGCCACGATTGTCTGTCAGTTCAATTGAATTAACGCGAATTAAACTTTGCCGCTCGGGATGGATTAATTTAAAAGTCCTTTGTCCATCAGACAAACGTGTGATTGGTTCGAGCTAGAGCCAGACTCACTCGGGACGATGATGAATGAATGGAAGATGGTGAATGGAGTGGATGTGTTTTTCATTGTGTGTACGGCACAATGATATCAATGGAGATGGTAACATTATTGCCGCACTCGTATCATACGCGGGGGAATTATCTAGGACGACCTAAACAAGTGAATGTGGTACAGTACACTCTCTTATGGCACTTGCATTCTCCACGTGTCTGCGTTGGTGTGGTGCGTAATGTGATGTGAGAAGAGATTCAAGATAGTTTTCAAAAAGTTTTTCGAATCATAAACATGTCCTCCGTCTATTGTCCTAATCACAATCCAAAACTATATGTCAATTATTGGCCTCATGAATGTCAATTCACAATTCAAGTCGGATGACCACTATTTGGTTACTATCCTAAAATAAAAATTAATATTTATAGTCTACCCACTCAGTCACATAACAGATTTTCATTGGGGAACATTAAAACACATAATTGAAATGTGAGTTACAATAAAATAGGAAATGTTAGGTTAATGCATGAAAATTTTCCTGGATCAATGTCTATCACACACTACATTATTTCACAGCATATTGTTTGCAAACTAACTAGGGAACGCCAAAGTCGTTGTTAGACGAGTGAGTGAGCCATGTGTTGAGTACCCGGGAACATTTCTTTTCTTCCCCTCACCTTAGGCCTCCCTAGCCTATCATAGGCTACAGTGGAGCATTTTGACCTAAACTATGGCCTAAACTTTTACACAACTCCCGGACCAACAATCTACCATTAAGCAAGACCCGACAGTCACACGGAATATTCAGTTGAAGACTGCCAACAACAGAAACCTCCGGCCCAGTGATTTCCACCAATACCCTATTATTTATACGAATATAATTATCAAACTTAAATGCAAATGTTCCCGGGTACTCACCACATGACTCGCTCACTCGTCTAACTACGACTTTGGCGTTTCCCTAGTCTAGTTGGCTAAAGCGCCCTTGTAGCCGAAATGTGGGAGACGTGGGTTCAATCCCCTGGTCGGGAAAGATTTTGTAATTTCTAGATTGTATTTCATAAATAATTAAACATGTTTTGAAATGCATAATAACGCCGTGTAGTCCATCATCTGTGGCAATAGGGCCTTCTATGGTAAACATAGCCAGTACGAAATACGTGAAAATATTGCAAGGTTTACTCAATCTACGAGCGGAATTTGGGGGTACCTTGTCGTCCAACATTCGACTGAACTTGCATGGGCACGGCATTTCACGGCCAGGCGAAAAACAAACAAAAAATATCTTTTCAAAATCTAAAACATTGTCGTTACAATAATTTCTAAACATTGGAAGTCTTGGTCTTTTTAGGTTTAAATCGCAATGAATCTTGCTGATTTTGTTAGCAGTTCTCAATAAACTCGTACCGGATGTCTGTTTAAAATTTCAGCGCAATCTGTTCAGCGATTCGGCTGATTTTCAACGTACACGCACGCACGCAGAAAACGTTCAATTAATCGTAATTTTAAAAAAAGAAAAAATCGTTATGTTGAAATTTTCATAAAAACTAGGGAAACGCCAAAGTCGTTGTAGACGAGTGAGTGAGCCATGTGTTGAGTACCCGGTAACATTTCTTTTCTTTCCCTTACCTAGGCCTCCCTATAGCCTATCATAGGCTACAGTGGAGCATTTTGGCCTAAACTATGGCCTAAACTTTTACCAACTCCCGGACCAACAATCTACCATTAAGCAAGACCGGCAGTCACACGGAATATTCAGTGAAGACTGCCAACAACAGCAACCTCCGGCACAGTGATTTCCACCCAAAACCCTATTATTTTATACGAATAAATTATCAACTTAAATGCAAAATGTTCCCGAGTACCCACCACATGACTCGCTCACTCGTCTAACTACGACTTTGGCGTTTCCCTATTCTAGTTGGCTAAAGCGCCCTTGTAGCCGAAATGTGGAAGACGTGGTTCAATCCCCTGGTCGGAAAGATTTTGTAATTTCTAGATTGTATTTAAAAAATAATTAAACATGTTTTGAATGCATATAACGCAGTGTAGTCCATCATCTGTGGCAATAGGGCCTACTATGGTAAACATAGCCAGTACGAAAAACGTGAAAATATTGCAAAGTTTACTCAATCTACGAGCGGAATTTGGGGGTACCTTGACGTCCAACATTCGACAGACCTTGCATGGGCACGGCATTACACGGCCAGGCGAAAAACAAACAAAAAATATATTTTCAAAATCTAAAACATTGTCGTTTCAATAATTTCTAAACATTGGAAGTCTATTTTTCAGTTTATCATTTCTTGTAGGTTTAAATCGCAATGATCTTGCTGATTTTGTTAGCAGTTCTCAATAAACTCGTACAGGATGTCTTTTTTAAAAATTTCAGAGCAATCTGTTCAGCGATTCGGCTGATTTTCAACGTACACCACACACACACACACACCACACACGCACGCACGCAGAAAAACAATAGGGCCGTTTAAGTCGAATGGAAATCACTACGTTCGCTACGCTCACTCGTTCAATTAATCTTGACGGGCGTACACACTTCTTGATTATTCATGGATCATTCTCAATTAGACAATTGGAGTCGTTAACCAATTTGACCTTCAGATCTTTTGTTTGTGGGGAGGGGAGGGGGAGGGGCACGTCGTGCAGACCTCGGGGTTCACAGGAAAAATTAATTATTTTCGACCGGAAAATTAGGGTCAAATCTTTAAATTAGTGGCTGACTATAAAGCATGCTGTGTAAGCTAGACACTTTATTGTTATAGTTCATAGTTAACAACATTGTTGGTGAGTTTTCTTGTTCAATGGATGTTTTAGCGACTTTACGATCACCATAAATATTGGAAATGCTTTACGTTCTATCGACCCAAAAGTTAAAAATCCACAAATGACATCATCGGTTCCGAATTAACTTACTTTTTTCTTAATTAACACGTTTTTGGCAGACGTTTCTAGAAGAAATCCGGTACCACAATCATAACTCATACTCGGGACGTTTTAATGTTATGACGTGAGCATCTGCTTACACATTTGCATTTTATAAACATTAGCTTTATACGCCATCAATAACGCCAGTATTTTCCACTTTTTACCAGTTAAAAACATTACAGAGTCGTCGCGAGCAAGTGTATTAATCGGTTCACCTTCACTAGTGAGACCCGGAGGACCAAATCACAGCGGCCGCGCGCAAACGAATGGTGGACATTTTTAATAAAGTACGCATATTAAAAAGCAAAAACACGACAGTAATGGAAGATAGACACTCTTTTCAACAAAACAACATTCCCGATAGAGATTCCCGCGTGTTCGCGAGGAGCGACCACAAGGTTCACGATATAATAAGAGGCCGGCGTCTGCGTGTAATCCCACCATACGGGACGTGGCCGGGGAACTGCACCGGGCGCACGCAGAGTGCAGCGCGGTGCAGGATGCAGCAGAGATAAGTGAATTATTATACTCTGCAAGGCACAGAGCAAATAACCCGTGTAGTTCCTAGCATTCGTGAAGGTAATTCAAGTAATGATGTATTATATTGTGTATGGTTGCATGAGAGCTCTGAGCTACGAGAAACCTCACGTCTTACTTATTCTTCCGTCAACAACATCAGTCTTGGAGTTGGAGAATGGGCTAAGAAAATGTAATTAGTTAAATAATCAATCAGGACAAAGGTTCCAAACGTTCGAGTACCTATAAGCAACAGCACAATTCGTACAAACCTCAAATAAGTAAAGTAAGCTGTATAGGCTGTGGAAGAAGAGGAAGAACCAGAAGAGAGGAGTGGAGGAACGAGTTGTTGAATGCAGGCAGATATTGTAAAAATAGTAATAACGTAAGCAATATAGCCAAAGAAGATGATTTTAATAAGAAAAATTAATTTCATTGATCAAATTTTGTCAATCGTTATCCCAAGGGCCAAAGAGATTCAAATGGACACTTTTGAGTTTTGAGATACGACTATTTTCAAGTGTGTTCTAAATAACTCAAGAAAATCAATTAAAACCGTATCATGAAAGCAACGTGAGAGTTTGAAGTGTTGTGTATATTTGCAAAGAAAAATTCCGAACAAAACAGTTGGTTGAAAGCCACGAGGTGAGGATAGGAAAGAGGTGGCGCCCGGTTTCGAGAACGGCGCAAGCAGGAACCCTCCGTCCGTCTGATGGAAACAAGTTCTGAAGCGAAACCTCCTACAAAATGATTGCCTGAATCCACACACACACCGTAACGTCGGCATCTCACACGGGATAATAACTCGTATGGAGAGGGAGATGCTATCGCCCAACGGCCACAGCTATATACTCGACCATTATTTATTGATTTCGAGAGAATCGGGAAAGATTTAACGAAAAATACCGATTAAGAAATTCTTGTGTTGAAATTTAAATCTTGTTTACGAGATGAAGAGATATTTGGTGGTTTGATTCATGAAGAGGACGAATTCGAGTTTCGAGTGGTCAATTTGAGTTGAGAGGCCTGGTTGAATAACGCGATCATTGGTCGCAGATCTTCTCTTCTCAATCAATAGACTAACAACATAAGGCTCGATAGGTTTATAGTGGCCTCCAAGAGAGGGTACAATTGTTATAGACGAAAAGAGAGTAAGTTTTTGCTTTCCACCATGGCCGCCAAACGTGTATAGTTATTCAAATTTGAATATTGATGATTTCCACAATTGTTGCCAAAAGAACATGCAGATTCGACACATATTGATGATTGCCGCCATGGCCTCTAAACGAGGGGTCTAAGTCGTAGACTGTAAAGTTTAGTTAAAGTGGACATATATATGAGGAGCTTGGTTGAATGGCTTGATTTGTACGGCACGTTACAACTTCCCAAGACATAGGTCATTTTGTAGGACTGTTGTTGAATACATTATTGTTGGAAAACATATCCCAATTATGACGAATTAAAATCATCAAATACCTTTCATTTGGCGCTCAATTCAGATACACTTACACACAATTGCATATTTTTTTAATTTAATTTATTGTAAGCAAAGTGGCTGCTCTGATCGTGTACACAAGAAAACACCGGACAGTGAGATGCGAGATGTTGACCCCTTGTCTGATCAAATATTACTTAATCTTATGATGATTTCCATGTAGATGTTTATTTTTGGAAGAGCATAAGGACATTCCGTTGAATGACGATATGCACAAAACAAACACCACACAACGGAAGACCGCGTACACTCGATGCAAACAACTCAAACAGAAAGAATAAATGTTCTTAAAAAACAAAACAAAAGATATTGTGGAATCAAAGTTTATTAAAAAAATACAAAAAAGTGTTCAAGCTACATATTAATGAAATTTCTGATCGTAAAATTTTATGATCCATGATAAAACCAAGAAATTGGGTGATTAGGAATCTAATCATTAAAATTCTTCGCTGGATGAATGGTATTCTAATCACATAACTCGGAAGTGTTCCAGGGCTCAAGGGTGGCGTGACGTGAGCGTACTCACGCACGCACGCACACACTCACTCACTCACTCACTCACTCACTCACTCACTCACTCACTCACTCACTCACTCACGCACGCACTCACTCACTCACTCACTCAACTCACTCACTCACTCACTCACTCACTCACTCACTCACTCACACACACACTCACTCACTCACTCACACACTCACTCACTCACTCACTCACGCACACACACATTCTTCAGGAACAGGAAAGTCAACAGATGAGACGTCCGTTCCTCTTTACACTTACTAGATTTACCGTTGGTCAAAGCTTTCCTCTTATTTTTTTTTCGTTCATTTTAAAATTCTTTCGTCCCGGAATTCGTGAGTGATTTTGTTTTTACGTTTTGTGTGTTTATTCAAATACATATTTGTCGACTACTTTTCGTCCTCGCCGCGCTTTGGTTGGGTTGATTAACAAACAGCTTGACGGGGCACGGGGACAAGAGCCAACACTTCCACACCACGTAGGCGCACTATTCACCGCGGTTTTCATTACCAAGTCAAAATATAGTGATTGGCTTTGAAACCTGGCTCTTTTAGAAAATCAAAACTATTTTTTTCAAAGCTCGGGCATACGGCAAATATCGCCTCTTCAAAATAATTTAAAACTTCAATTTAGCCCAAGCACATCATTCAACGTAGGTTGTTGATTTTTTAAAATTGTTTTTATTGCGAATTTTTTCGTTTGGCGGCATTTTGCACCGATTTGTACCGCAAAACGAAACAATTCGCATGAAAAACAATTGTAAAAAATCTTTTTCCTTTCTGTAAGCCTCTAGAATTCCAATTGAAAATTAATGTCACAAAAGCACAAGTATTGAATTGAAGTTTAAAATTATTTTGAAGAGGCGATACTTGCCGTGTGCCCGATCAGAAAAATTTGAAGAAAATAGTTTTGATTCTCTAAAAGAGCCGGGTTTCAAAGCTATTCACCGAATTTTGACTTGGTAGCATATTTGGGAATATAGAAAATCGCGGTCGAATAGCCTTAACATTACTTATCTTATCTTATCTTATCAATTTCAATTTCAATTTTTTATTAGGACAAATTGTACATTTTATGTAACAACAACAACAATTTTTAGTGTATGTGTCCTTTAGCTAAATGAAAAAAAAAGGTTACAAATACTAATATAATGAGAAATTGACAGTAGTATGTAATACATTGTAAATAATAATAATTATTGAAAAGTAATAAAATAAGGTTCATTTCATTATATTATAGTTAATCAATAATATCAAGTGATAACAGGAATTTCTGTGAGTGTATCATTTAAGTAATCAATAAGATAATAGTAGGCTTTTAGAATTAAAATTTGTTTGAGTTCATGTTTGAAACGGTCATAGCTTGAAATGTTTCTTGTTTCTTCGTTACGTTACCAGTAATATTTAATTGTCTTTATTTAATTGACTGAAAAAAATATTATGCAAGTATTAAATTAAATTAAATATTTTGGGATCAAATAATCATTCAAAACAGAATTGGAGAAAATGTATAGCACATCCACAAGGAATCCACCGAAGAAAAGCCGGAGGATTCAGGTCAAGAAAATAAAGTATAGTTGAGCCAACTGAAAGACTTGGTAACCCAGCCAACAGCTAAGAGAAGTGTCGGAAAATGGCGAATGCAAATCCCGCGCATGTGGGCGCCTCGCCTCGGGCGCCGAGAACAAATGCCCGCCGTCAGTGATTTGGTCGGGTACTATCGATCTCGGGACCTCGATCCAATTACCAGGCGGCGACCAGGCTCACCTCAAGGTTCCGCCCGACACCAGGCAGCGCCACGTGGCGAGTCACGATGAAGATCGAGAACAAGAAGAAGCTTCCTTCGTGTGTCAGATTGAGTTGTACGCGAGAAGTTGACGATTTACCAAAAATCAATGGGAAAACATGTCGATATTGGGTTGCACATGATGTATTGCTAGGCCGCTTCGCGAACGCCTTTTCCAGTCGCGTTGATGGATTGTGCTTTTAAGGTTGATTAATCATTGCCCTAAAAGTACGATTTTTATGAGAAATATTTCTTCGATTGTCCCCAAATTCATAACATTCTAAGTTCCGTATTTTCAAACGTTCCCTTGAAGTTTCATTAAGATCCGAGTAGGAGTTTGCCCGGTCGTAGGCCAAATATCACGAAAATATTGCACTAAAAATAGAAAAAAAGAAAAAGTACGATATTCATGAGAAATATTTATTCAATTGTACCCACAAACTTGGCAGTTCTATTAAGAGATTTCGAAGGTCCCCTGAAAATTCATCAAGATCGCATATGCCATTTTCACGGTAGAGAGCTAACAATTAACAAACATACACCCTAGCTATTTTTCTCAGGGTAAGTAAAATTGAAGTTTTCGTTTCGCTCATCCAATGAAGTTGTGATCGATGTAAATCAATTTAATTTCACGAATGTTGACAGTTTACAACTCGAAACCACAAATCAACGATGAAATTGGTGGTTTTATCGCGAAACGCGAATTAATTCACAAAGTTGTTAACTCGTAAATACTTGGGAAACATAAAATTGTAACATAGTGTTATATTTTACGAGCTTTTTAATATGAATGAGGTGTTTAAAACGTATTTTCTGCACATCGAGATAAAAAGTGTCCTCGCGCCAATGTTTACACCGGAAGCAGACGAGTCGTGTTTAACATACAATCCGACCTCGTTTCCTTATTGCCTCCGAGAGGATGTGAACATAATCGATCTATGCCTCCGATCGATCGCATTTCATTCATCGCAGCATTGAGCGTGGCGTTATTATCTCACTCAATGATGTGGAGACGAAGAAAGATAAAGTCCATGGCTCCCACGTGGGCTCAGAAGAACCATGCCAAGATGCCTCAGCCATTGATGACCTTTTGAAGGATGGCAAACTGTGTGATGATAATTGGGAAAAGAAGGAAATTATTGGGGGGGGAGCGCACGCCCCCTCCCCACCACCAAAACAAAACCCTGTAACGCCACTGCAGTTTTCGCATACATGCATTCATACATTTTATTTTACACATCTCCTTATATCCACTGCAGAGCGCTTACACCAGGACACCCTTCTTACTGCACGGCCGTTTCTTGGAGATGATTCGACGTTTACATTTTACAACCCTCTGCAAAGAAGTAAATCATTGCGCGAGATGAGCGCTATGCAGAGGATATGATTTACATTTAGGCCCGAACAAAAGTACGGATTATCTTTGAGCTTACATGTTAGTGGGCCTACTTGACAAAAATTAAGGCTGTGTCCAGCAACGAAGAAGGTTCCTGCA
Source organism: Sweltsa coloradensis (assembly GCA_024449915.1). Lineage (NCBI taxonomy): Eukaryota > Metazoa > Arthropoda > Insecta > Plecoptera > Chloroperlidae > Sweltsa > Sweltsa coloradensis. The sequence continues at coordinate 26,362 of JAMZAV010004511.1, forward strand.
ACCTGATTATAATCCCAGCCCCTGATCATCATCCCCCCGACACGCGCGCTGTCCCTCGCAGCTCCCGGGCCGGCCTCGGCGTCTCAACCCCTCCCCCTGCTCGGATAGGACCCTGTGACAACCCCTGATCACCATCCCCCGGACACGCGCGCTGTCCTCCTCGCAGCTCCCGGGCCGGCCTCGGCGTCTCCGTGCACTGCACACGTGGTAACCATGACCTTGAGAACGCAAGGTCAAGAAGGCCACCCAATTTGTGCAGACCGCGCAGAGCCCACCCAACAGTGGTGTACCGATCTCCCGCGCGTCTTCTGGGGTCAACGCCGGGACAAAGGACCAACCAAACCGTTCTCTCGCCACTGCAACACGACTCCAATATGTGCTCAATAACTGTGAAATCGGGAGTATTCCAAAAAAAAGGTGGAGCCATCGACGTTTTGCGCTAACGCCCGAGATCGAAAAATATAATAAAAAACATAAACGAGCCACAATACGGACGACAACGAGAATATATAATCACTTTATTTATAGTAAAATAATACACCATAAGGAGAATTTCTCTCAGATCGCAAAGTCGAGTCGACCCAGCTTCTAATCGGAATGCGATAGATGTGGATGCAGGCAGGCACTCACACACTACGGCAGTCAAGGTCATTACCCTCTGGAATGTGGTCGACGAGAGACGGGCATCTCAATAAAATATGCAGCTACAAACCACTAACAGCGAACTGGATGAGTCCGGCAGCATACCGAAGTATTACCAAATATCTCCCACAAGATACACACAGCCCCCTTACACACATGGCGAGTATTACCACATGTTCCCGACGAGATAGGGACATACAAGGGAAAACCATCCACCCCATCAAAGAACAGATCAGAATCAAAAGTACTTCCAAATAATATGTTTCACAAGATACACACATGAACCACCCCCTTCATCCCCAGTCAACTCCTGCAGCATGTACACCTAAAGTCATACACGGATATCAATTCACCCCCCCCCCCCCCCTACTAGATCGAAGCACTACTATATCACTATCACCCACAAAGAAAGTAAGTACCCTCCCCCCAAACATACACGAGGACATCGCACTCATCAGGAATACAGACTACAATGAGTGTAAAGTGAAGACGGCAAGAATTGAGTCAAGCCCAGGAGAAAAAGCGCGTTCGTTTGTAGTTGTATCCTGCACTTCTTAGCCGTTTCACATCAAAGGGAATTGGATGTGGTTCGTTAATTTCCCGAACTAGTGCCAGGAGTACTTGCGGCATTGCGTGGTTGGTGGTGACGTTCGGCCGGGGGTACGTGTCGTTTGAACACAAGAGGCTAAACAACAACCCCTTGCGGACCTCCCTCGACTTACTCCTCACGCGCCTGCGCGACCATCAGCCACACTCGCATATGGTGGCAGCGGTACCGAGGCCCGAGCGACCTTCCTGCAAGGGAATAACCGTCGACTTGTACCAAGAATCTCAGAGCGATAGTTTTTTACTTTCTTCGGAAACACGGAGTTTTTTCAAACTTGATCACTATATTTGATAGAAGAATGCAAGTACCAAGTTGGTTAAAACCAATTAAGAGTTTAGTCAACCTGGACAAGAAATAGTAGACAGACAGAAGACAGACGGACATACCAAATTAGCAGCTTGTCTATCTCGGTTCGCTCGAGATCGGCTCAATGTAAGAGAACTGCCCGACAAAAATGTATTGATGTTTGAGTTTGTATCGCTAGTGTGTTGAGGGGGAATACTTCCAAAATCGTATTAGCCTTGAATGGAAAAGATAAAATATTAGAAAACACATTATTTTTCTATTTTATTGGTGGGGAAATATTAGTCAGGATTACCGGTGTATGTGATCAAACCAAAGACCCCCTCATGAGTAATAAAGCTATGAGCTACCTCTACGGTTCATACATCGCCTTCACATAGCACGTACGATGCAACGCTCACGAATTTGTCTTTTTTATAAACGTTTAGGAGACGAGAAAGCACGCCCAAATCGATTAATCGAAATAATCACGATCGCGGAAAAGAATGTCGATCATTATACATCAAACCAAGATCGATTAATGATCGCTTAATCGGCTGGAGGAGTGATGGAGTTTCATGGCAGCCGCCGGAAGCAGACAACGTGTTGAGAAATAGTTTCCTATACGTGTAACAAAACTAGCCGGGAGTAAGTGGGTAGTTGGTCGAGTAGTTAGTTGATAGTTTTGCACCCAGGAGAGCGAAATGCGTCGTTGATCACGTGGTTGGCACACGTGAACAGTAAATAGGGTGGGCATGGTAAGTTGGGTCCACTTTGTCAGACAGTGTCGATATATTTCAGAACTATGCTTCTCATTTTGGAGTCAGCTTTATTTATTAATCAATCTTTAAATTTTCAATAAAATACAATGTCTCCGATTTGGTTAACTAACCCAGTGATAGTCTGCAAGTGTGTCACTAACTCACTAATTTGCTTATATTTTGGCTATAATGTTCCACAATTTTTTGTCAAAAAGAATTTTCTGATATATCTGACAAACGCCTGGGATGTGTTGTATTTAGAGAGGGTTGTGTCCGGGCGGCTTTTATGTCGACACCCCCGCCTCGGACCTGTGCCCAGCCTTGCCCAGAGTCTCCAGCCTTGCCCAGACGTGTGCCCGGATGGCTAATACTTCGACATCTCTGCCTGGATCTGAGCCCAGCCTGGTCCAGAGTCCCCAGAGAGCCCAGAAGTGTGCCCGGATGGGTAATACTTCGATACCTCTGCCAGGATCTGTGTCCAGTCTTGCCCAGACGTGTGCCCGCATGGCTTATACTTTGACACCTCAGGCCGAATCTGTGCCCAGCCTTGCCCAGAGTCCTCAGACGCGTGCCCGCACGGCTTATACTTCGACACCCCTGCCCGGATCTGTGCCCAGTCTTGTCCAGACGTGTGCCCGCATGGCTTATACTTCGACACCTCTGCCAGGATCTGTGCCCAGCCTTGCCCAGGGTCCCCAGACGTGTGCCCGGATGGCTTACTTCAACACCTCTGCCCGGATCTGTGCCCAGCCTTGCCCAGAGTCCCCAGACGTGTGCCCGGATGGCTAATACTTCGACACCTCTGCCCGGATCTGTGCCCAGTCTTGCCCAGACGTGTGCCCGGATGGCTTATATTGATGTAGCACTGCAAGCGAGCCCTCCATCACACTCACATTCCTGCAGGTTCAGCTTGGCTCGACGTGCAAGTGGTCGCTCTTGCCGTATAAGGACAATTTAACCAGCACCGGTGTGTGAGTGTGAGTGTGTGAGTGTGTGTGTATGTTAGACGACCACTTCTTGCCTATACATGCTAACAATTAATGCACTACTCGTAGCCAGCTTGATTAGTTTACGAGAATTCCAAAAGCAACCGATCAAGTTGTAGGGGTATTCACCCCAGCATCAAGCGACAACATCCCTACGTGACGTCACATATGAGGGCGGGTGCGACGCGCGCAACATCTTGCGGGCAACTCGATATTACATTCTTGGGTGACTTAATTAAATTATTAATCGCCCTTTGTCTGAGTTCCTCGGCATTCAACGTACGGTTTGTCAATATTCTTACGAATACGATTGTGTGTTGGTGAAATGTGGAATCGACACGTGTTAGGGTGCCATATGAAGAGGTCGAGGAACATCCTTGCAGAGTCCAGGGACTCTGTTCCTCCATCATAACTACCCTAACTGCCGCAACATCAATTATAACTCTTCGTAGATATGAACGTCACATTGCATTAAATGCTATATTTAAAAGTTATTAATTTTTAAATATTCGCAAATACATTTGTATCCTGTCATGTGCCTTTGATTCTGTGAAATATTTAAAAAAACTAAAGAAAAAGTGGAGTATAAAGATAAGGAATATGCTATTTGGCTTTTTCTGTGATATGTATTGAATAAAATTGAGTCTATAACGTGAAAATTATAAGGGAAATGTATTTTTACAAGCATTGGGTGGATGACGTCGACACCAACAGGGATGCCTAGGTCCGCTGGAAATGAAAGCCCCTTAATGAAAGCCATCGAATAAAATGTCAAATTTATTAAGATAAAAGTAGATGTTTCTTAATTGTTTCTTTATCAGATATATACGCATAGAGCAGATCTGAACTAACAAACAATGCAAGACAAAAAATAACAGAATTTGTGTGGAGATATTTATTATGAAAATGAACCCCGATCTCCCTCCACCCATGTTCCCGCCACCAAATAAAATGGCAATCTGTGTCAGTCGCCTCAAGCTCCAACTTCCAACAGTCAAACGCCATCTTGGAATTGAAACCACCACGAGACGACTTTTAATATACATAATGCACACAGCCTGAATGGATTGGTGTCGGTGACATGGTAAGCCATGTTCTACACGCATTCAGTTATTACCATTGTACAATCGCTGACAGAATACCAATTACTATGATATCACTGCAATCACAACAAGTGCTAATTTCTATTACTTTTATACCTATTTATTAGTCGAATCCATTATCCTTGGGTACTTAAGATTCAGCACGGCGGTTATTATAGTGAAATATAAAAACTGGAGTATTTCCGAGACTGAGAAACAACATGTGGTACTGATTTATTACATACGCACGCATGATTAGCAATTAGCATACAACTTCAAGATTATAAATGATAGGCGTACTGCATACGTTACAAGAGAAAATATCTGATGTAGAGTGTGTGACATGAATGAAATGTTGAGGTTTGATTTCCAACGACTCGATCAATGAAGTCATGGTGTGAAGATGATGTGAAGATGAGAAAGAAGAAATGGAAGATATTATAATGTGTGAAAATAAATATCTAACTCCCTATACTTTATTTATACTTTACACAGGGTTTCTTTAGCAAGCTGGGATCCATGTTTGCATGCCCCTTACTGGTTTTATTTGTAAAAAGTATTCAAAAGCGCATAAAATATGGTCAAACTCAAAACTGTTTTTGTAAATTATTCTTCAACCTCTGTCGCCCTTCCAATTCTACTAGCCATCAAATTCCAACTCACAACCTTCTCGTGGTTTGGCCCGTGATGAAGGGAGTTTTCTCCCTGAAACTAATGGCGAGCTCTGGGTCGTCGTCGGGGACTTTCCCCTTCCCTTTGACTACCTCCCCGACGACGACGACAATAACAACACGGACGGATGATGACACAGACGAAGACGACCACGACGTGGGGGAACTCCTGCCCTCACCATACGCTTGTGGCTGGTTCTGACCAGCACAGGCCTGTCCACCCCTTGTCCCCCCCGCGTCATCCCTCCCTTCGTCTCGATTAGACAAGTTGCATAAATATGAGACGTTAAGCAATATCCAATCAATCAATCCCAGCGAGTTCCGTCCTGTTTTCTTCAGCGCTATTAGCCTTACAATGACCGGAAAAAATAATATATTTTTTTTTAATTATAAGGGCGCGTCAACCGTTATAGATCATAAGATGCCACTCTAGCCTAAAGGATGTGGGGAGGAGGGAGGGGCCCATGCTGGTCAGAACCAGCCACGGGTAGAAATAGAAAAAGCGGGTTTCTCACGTTGCAGTCGTCATCGTCTCTGTCATCGTTCGTTGTGTCGTTGTCATCGTCGTCGGGGAGATCGTCAAGGGAAAGGGAAGGGTGAAAATGCAGTTTCACTCCTAGCGTACAACGGTCACCATCTTCGACAAGCCCTGCAGAGTTCGCTACTCGACTACACACTCTTACTACAGGTACACCCGTGGATGCACTCTAATCCGGTAATGTGAATGCAAGGCCAGCCCTCGCCTCTGACATTCCATACACAATTGTTAAAAATTCCGAAATATTTAGTTAGCAACCTGGAGAGGGGCATTAATTGCACCCTGGGCACATTTCCCTCTATAAATTTCATATTAGGATACAACAAGCGAGTTAAAAGTAGAACCAATGCAGGGAACGGTGCTCACAAGTCACAACGCATCAGGAACAGAACTATATAGCAGGAGCTCCGCGCACATATCTTAGCGAGTCTTCATCTTAGTGTCGGCTTCACGTGACGTCGTCGTCGTCGGGGAAGGAACGCACGTAGGCTAAACTATGCGAAGTATGCGTAATTTAAAAGCTGTTATGGCATAGATTTAACGATTCCGTTATACAAGTGTACAAAACGAAACTACCTGTAGGACGAGCCAGCCATAGTGACAGAGATGAGGAGGCTTCGGATGGGATACCTACACATACAGCTGGGACACAAGTACTGGGAAACGCCCTCAACTGACTTCAAGATAGACATGCAATAACTGCACATTTTAACCGAAAACAGGAATATCCTGTAAGGCGTAAGTGGTTCCCTGTACCCTATTTTTTTATGTTATTCCTGAAATTGTTGTAGAAAAATGAAGTTGTGGGACTCGGCAAACTAAATTATGAATGTAGTGAAACAAAACGTAGGTGATTAAAATGAGAGAGTGAAAAACGAATTGTTGGACGGAGAAGCCGTCTTTGGTGGCTCAAACGATTGGGGGCGCAGATCCGAAGGACGCGGGTTCGAATTCCGCATAAGCCATGGGTTTTGTAACTGTCCTTACCACAAATAAATGAACCATAATTAAATGTTAAAGTGGAGAAGCAATTAGTTTGTGCTTGCTCGGTGAGGAAATTGTAAGATTGAAACGAATAATTTCGGTTGCGCCGGTTCCATTTCCATTTCCTAACGCGACGAATACAGGCGGATGTCTGGTCTCCCAGTCCCGGGTTCGAACCCTACGACAGGCATTTAGACGCAATTAATGTAATGGATAAATTTAGAATATTGACGGATACGGCAGTGAACAAAATAGGAAAGAAAGATGAATCAACAGTGATGAGATGTTGTAGGCTTTCACGACCCGTAGATGTCTTATGTATGATCCCTGGGCTGTTTCAAGCCACCAACATGGGTGGTGAAACGTCGAGCAGTGCCTCATCATCGACACGATGAAACAGCCCAGGGATCATACATAAGACATGAATCAAAGTCTTCGAGAGTCGAAACAATCTCATGTTGTCTCACTTTTGGTGGAGGTGCCGGGTCCGCCACGTTCAGGCTGTCCCGTCACCCTGAGCTAAGTCACACACCCTGGTGCTGGGCAATGTCAACGAAATAACGCGTGTCAATCGGAGGTCGTGTTTGGTTTTTATCGTGAGATGTGACACACGCACAGACGGACGGACGGACGGGCAGAATAGTGATGCATAAAGGGGAGGGAGTAAAGGTGACATGACTTGACAATTTCATAAAATTGGAACAGATAATTTAGAATTAATTTTGTTTACAACAAACAGTGCAAAAAGTCCAAAAAAAAACACGGAAAATTTTTAACCAGGGTCACAAACACACTAGAAAATTTCAAACTCTAAAAAAAATTGTTTTATGTGTGTTTCTTACAATTGTCACTTTCCAGGTCGATAAGCTTTTATTCCATATGTCAAAAGTATTCAAAAAGTGTAAACAAGTGCTCAGGTAAAGAAGGCTTCTACTTGACCCTGGCTTCCCGGTGTGTCCCCCATGAGAGACGAGCCAATCAGCCTCTCACACACACCGGTCGCCAGAACTCGACAGCCAAATATGGCAAACAAGACACGCCCCCCTTCGCGCAAAAACAAACACTTGCGCCAAGACGGACATTAGGGAAGCATTAGGCACCGAAATTGGTCAGATATTTTGTCCCGCAGACGGATTATAAGTACAAAAAACACGGGGAGATGCAACGCATTCCTCTTATAGCGGGCAGGGGTGCACAAAGACACACACATTCCTCTTATAGCAGGCAGGGGTGCACAAAGACACACACATTCCTCTTATAGCGGGCAGGGGTGCACAAAGACACACACATTCCTCTTATAGCGGGCAGGGGTGCACAAAGAGCGACACACATTCCTTTTATAGCGGGCAGGGGTGCACAAAGAGAAACACACTCATTTATTCCACTCCACCGTTTACCTGATGTTTACGATATAGTATTTTAATCTTTTTTCGGCATACGATCGTCAGACGGAGAACTATGAGTCACCTTTGTTTGTTATTATGTAGTTATAATATCTACAGTTTACAAAAATTGCAGCACATACTTAACACAATCCTGTTGATACATAAGCGTAGCTTAACTAATGACAACGACAAGAAAAAATAACAACAAAAGCCAGCAATTCCATAATAATGAATATAATGACTCGTTTCACCATGGACTTATAATAAATAGTAACTGTCGTTATAAGTCCACGGTTTCACAATTGAATGCAGCACAGCACAATGCACAACAACCGTGATCGAGTGGGATGTCGTATTGTGCAAGGAAGGATGTGCATTGTACGCGAGATGGGAGGCGGAGTGCACGTAGTATTATGCAATGAAGGATGTGCAGTGTACACAATCGACCATAAGTAAATCATTGTATCTACTACACATCCCTTGATTGACTTGTAATGAAAGTAAATTTAATTGTCATAGAAGTTATCACTATGGCAACCGCCAGTCAGAAGATTTAAAATTATTAATTAGAAGGCTTACTGATGGATTAATTCCAACTGGACATTGAAATACCGTTGTTGATGTTTTGACTTGTGATTTTCTCACTATCTGAATGTTGGTTGGGGTTCCGGAAAGATTTCATTTCTAAATTATCAGCTCTACATCATTTTTTTGTTTTGTTCTCCGTCGTTAGTTCTATTTCTTCAAATACCCAATCAGCAAATTGAAATTATTGCGCACCGCACAATAAGTTTTAAATCCCGAAGTCAGCAACAAAGGTTATGCATTCAATATTGTGAACGATTATGTTTTATTTAATTTAACTTCAGCCCTACTCCCGGTCTAGCTGAAAAAAATTGTTGTAATTAAAAACGTTCTGTACCAGTATACGCAATTATCAGGTCATGTCTATGGGCAAGTGTTACGTATACAGTGATATTCATTTATAAACTTTATCGAAACGACACTCATTCTATAATTGAATTGAGACCTGGATATGAGGCACCTGGCTATAGGCACCGTGCGTTGATACTACTAGCGCTCGTAGCGGCGGATTCTAACATTAAATTGATGAAGCTGGCCACAGCTGACGTAAAAGCTATGGTAAATGCTTGCATTTTGCTCATGTTTATGTCAGACAAGAGTGTTATTATTTGCCTCCATATGACGTAAAAGTCGATGTCAGTACATTAAATTGTTTTATCTATATCAGTGTCACTATAAAATTGCCGCAATCGCAGTCTGAAAGGCCGACTAGCCCTAATCGTTCAATAAAATGTAAGCCTCGCCGGCCTAGCCTGGCCTAGGCCTAGGCCTACCTAGACTGGGGCCTACAGTTCAAGGGGAACTGTCATGTCCTGCGATTGTGATACCGAATGTAGTGTTAGCATGTAGAATAATTTTGAAATGATGTGATAAGCCTAGCGTAGGTTACAAACTTTGATTGTGTTTTTTATGGGCTAGGACAAGGCCTTGGCTCATCAGACTAAAGCAAACAAACCTAGGGCTAGGCCTAGCCCTCGGGGGTAGCTGGGCTTGGCCCTAGGCCTACTTCAGGGTTTTTATTGTGAATGAATTGTGTAAGATTATTGTTTCAACGTTTTGCACAAGGTGCCCAGCCTCTAAGGTAGCGAATAAAGTTGTAGGCCCCTAGCATTGACAAAACCACTAGGCCAAGGGAAGACCTAGATCAACCAAGTAGGCCTACCCTAGGTGGTAAAAACCTATGGCTTAGGCCCTAGGGCTGCATGAGGGACTTAATTTCGAGCAGAAAGTCAAAATTACTTCTACAGGCTAACAGAAGCCTACAGTCCGTAGGCCTATCACCATCGCAGGGCATGACATGACTTGACAGTTCCCCTTGAACTGTAGGCCCCAGTATGCCCCAGTCTAGCTAGGCCGCGGCCAGGCTTACATTTTATTGAACGATTAGTCAGTCTTTCAGACTGCGATTGCATCAATTTTATAGTGACACTGACATATAAAACAATTTAATATACTTCCATCGACTTTCACGTCATATGGAGGCAAGTTGACAGATGTCTGCCTCACAACTCCCGCAGTTTTAAGCTGTTTATTTCGCCCGACTTAATTTCCGTCACGTCTAACACATGACCTGCTTTGGCCAGTTCCAATCATTTTTAAAAACATTTAGGTGCATTGAAGAACGCAAGCACACTTTTAAATCCGTATTTTTATGATTATATCGGACGCTATCAGACACTGCATATGGTAAAGGCCATGTAAAGGCCTAGTAGGAACAGTTGTTATTCATCAATATGGTTCGGGCAGCTGCCGCTTGTGCGCGCTGCCTGTAAATTCACTAGCGCCATCAGTGGCTATTCACCCTGCCTATACATTTTCCAGCGAATGTTGAACTAATAGCATAGGCAATTAACATTTAGTTATACCTTCTAGACATTTTGCTCAAATGCAAATTTGAACAATATTTTGCAATCCAATATACATATTTTCCCATTAGTATGGAAATGAATGATTACACAAAAGAGGTTCATCATAGACGATTCTCAAGAAATTAATACATTGTAATATGCATTTATGAAAATTGTAGCTGCAATTACAACAGTTGTGTTAATTAAAGTACTGCCGTAACAATTTATTGTTATTGTTTTAATTTTTCTATCAAGTTTTGTACTGCTGTGAAATGCAATTTGCATACGGTAAGTCCGTTTCTTGTAATTTATACCGCGCGCAGCATAGCATGCGCCCAATCAACGTCCACATAGAGAATAATATATTTATTCAATGCATGAGGAGAAACGTCACATAACTGCATTATACATCATTAAAGTAGTTATTGTTATTGGTTAATGGCATTACGACGCGTAGCAACGATTTCAATCAGGCAGTAAAGAGTAGATAATACATGATAGAGTACTTCCCAGTCACACCATGATTGTTTACATAAGGAAGCCAAGCATTATTTGCATGCGATTGTGTTGGTTTGCTGCATTATCTCGTGTGTAACTAGCATGTCACAATAAATCTGCGAGCTCTAATCGCAGCCGGGATTTACATAAGTTGCGTGAAATGTTAACATACAATATACATCATATCAGACGACACGACAGGCATAGGAACAAGAAGCCTGGGCTCGTTGCCGAGGGGAATAAAGTTTGTAGATAATAAAAAAATATTTTTATAATTATGTCAGTATTTGGTTTATGGGGATTTCCAAGATAGCGTTCAATTAAAGGTCGAAATACGAAAGTTAAAAAAAAAACGCTCGTCCCTAAAAGCAGGCACTGACAATATTCCCTACGTTCGCCCCAAAGCCCAAAAGTATGCCACGAGTAGCATAGGAGGCAGGGGTTAAAATAATAGAAACCAAAGATCAGTAGAAAACGACAAGTTCTGGGTTCAGAAGCAACAGTTGCCATCAGTGGCAGTTACAGTCACGCAAGTAAAAACGGGATGACATTTCAATTTAATACAAAAGACAAAATTTAAATTATAATTATAATTTTTATCTTTTTCAGCTAATAGTTTTGTATAAAGAAGTGGTTAACAACTTCTAACTGTACAGTGCACATAACATAGACCCCGTGAGCGAACATTACGGGTTTAAATCCCGCTTGTACAACGTGTTTATACAGTTTTCCGCGCAAAGCTTATTAAATGAAATTAAACTGTATGCGATACGCTCATGAAATATTCAATTCGTCTTGACGTTAATTGATGGGAACTCGTTTCCTTGGTAGTTTCATAAAGCACACAATTATTCCTCTCCCATTAGCGATGTTTCAATTAAAACCAGCTCAGTCTCGAGTAATGGAAGTATCAAATGACGTTATTAATTGTGAACATACACCGCGCGTGCAGCAGTGAGTGATGGCTGACTGTATTAGGCTGAGGAGACGCCCCTACAGACTAGACTGCATGGTGGTGGACAGAGAAATTATCGCGGGGCAGCCGATATTGTTCCATGTTGAGTGGACACCCAGGACACCGCGCGTGCAGCAGTGAGTGATGGCTGACTGTATTAGGCTGAGGAGACGCCCCTACAGACTAGACTGCATGGTGGTGGACAGAGAAATTATCGCGGGGCAGCCGATATTGTTCCATGTTGAGTGGACACCCACCCGTGAAGTTCGTCTCTTCGTCGGAGCTGTTTCATGTCCTTCAGCTTAGAGCTCAAAGTTTTGACTATAGTGACTACCGAGGACCTCACCTAACTCAGCCAGCTAGAGCTCGTTTATATTTTTTAAATATTACTGAACGAAAAGGGGTTGGAAACTCAATTGTACGTAGAATATCCTTGGCTTACGTCCGTTGACACGATGAGCGTTATCAACATATATAACGTTAGTAATTCAACCCCTCTCAACCCTTCACTTATCACCATACAACACAACACAATACAAACTTGTATTATTTGCAAACGATTGTATTGCAGAGCGTCAGTTGTTGGTTGTTGCTGCGATCTTATGACGATAAGAAGTGTGCAAACACACGCAGCCGCGTAGGAACGTTTTGCAAGTTAGGGGGGTAAACTTATTAGCAGAATTTGTGAACGGAAGCTAGGGTCGGGTGGGGCAAAGCTCCAGCCTCCGAAGGCGAAAAAAAATTCATAGGCCTACTTATAAGTTATTTCGACATGTTTTAACTGCACGGACTCTGTAAACGATGTTTGACAATAAAAAACTTTAAAAAATGAACGTGAAGTGGCCCGTTTTAGTAAATTTCAGCCTATTTTTTTTATGTAACGACGAAGCATACAGGCAAACATATTCGTTTGAACATGGTGACTGTCGAACTGTATAAGTGTATGTGCATATTATTGACATGAGCGTTGGCTCATACGGTCGACGCGCCAACCGTACGAGCCAACACCGTCACCATCTCAACCACAGTTGGGATATTCATAAAATATATTTGAAACAAAAATAATTATGAATAACTAAACGTTTACTTTAAGAAAGAAGAAATTTAGATTAGATTCAAAATTGGAAAGAAGGAAAGTCAAGAAATAGTAAAGCATCAGTATCTTGGAGGTTATTAGCTCTAATAGGAGCCGTCTTTGTAGGGGAGACTCACAGTCGTTGAATAATAAAAGTCAGGGGAGGACTTTGTGTATGGGAAGATGAGAGGTTAACAGGTGAACCGACCCATGCACGAGGCAAGTATTACTCAGCAGGGCGGCTTCCTGCATGTATTAATAGACGTGGGTGTGTTGCACATGCACATGCACATGCACATGCACATGCAACGAGGACGGGAAGTGGGCGGCCCGAGAGCAGTGTCTTGTTCATCAGGTCTTGCGTGCGTCTGCGTGTGCAACGACATCACGGGTGCACTGGCACTGGCAAACCTGGATGCTAGGGGACAGATTCGGGAGGTCCCGGGTTCAAATCTAGTCGAGACCGGCGATCCTGACTGAAGATTTTCTCCGAGGTTTTCCTCGGTGCAATGGATTGAGTCCTTTTAAACAGCCCTACCTAGTTAGACACCTGAAGAGAGGCATAAATTGCACCCTGGTTAGGCTTCCAACAAAAAATATGATTCAACCTGGAACGCTTTGGACCACTAATTTTCATCCAAAAGATTGAAATTTTAGTATCTCGATAAAATGTTGTTTAGAATTTTTTTTATTTTTTTATAAATAAATAAATAACCAGCAGTAAATGTGCCATAAGAGAGTTTACAGGTAGCACTTTGCACTTTGAGATGTATTTTAAATGTTGTCTGATAGACATGCGCATATCCCATCCTTCTTGAACAAGATAGCTTCAGATTGTTTGGGTGAAAATCACAGGTCAAAAAGTGCTAGAATGTATGTGACAGTGAAATTCGCTGGATTTGGTGATCGAGCTATCTTTGAATGGACATTTACATGTTTACGCGGGAAGCTGCTGTCAACGTCGATGCTACGAGTAGCTCTGTCTTCTGAAGAAGATTCTGGAGCATCAAATCAGCAGTTATACATGCCCGACACCAGCAATCCTGATAAGTTTGTTAACAAAGTCAGTTCAACAGTCAAAGTCGAATCATTGTCAAAATCAAAGGAAGAACTGGCGCCATGGCATCTTCCATACACCATTTAATCACTCAACCGTCTTAGGACAGGCCTTTCCAGATGCAAAACCAACCTGGAGAAGTGGGGCTTTTGGCCAGTGGGGGACGATGTTCACTGCGAGTGTGGAGACAGACAAGACTCTTCTCACCTTCTAGTCTGCCCAACATTAGAGAATTGCTGTAATCAAGACGATTTAATACAGGCAAATGAGAGGGCCATAGATGCCGCTGTTTTTTGGGTGACGTATTTGATCCGGAAACGGAAATTCAAATTGCCAAAGTTCTGGCGAAGCTATTGCAAACATTCCTACATGAAGGTCAAGCGCGCCATCCCTTGGTCCACGAGGAAGATCACTATAATATGCAGCCTCACTTGCAGTTGCATCTCCCCTGCATGACACACGTACAGCATGCACTGTACTGCACTGAGCGGAAGTGCCGCGCATACCTTGCCATTGCATCGCTCATATCAACTCCATATACAGGCACACACGGGCGAGCGGCGAGAGATCTTTAGATATGTCCATAACCCGTGCTATACAAGGTTCCTTATCCTTATCCTTTATACCGTGACCATATGAGAGTTATCACGGCATTTACACGCTTCATAGATATTAGTGTATACAATTAACAATTTAGAGACAAGAATTTTAAATTAATGCAATAGCCACTAAGTATACGACCAAATGTGTTGGAAAATATTTGTGATTCAGGTTGTCAGTCAATTGTATTAATTATCTATATTGTCGACCAAAAATAAATTATGTTGTTGTTGATGATGAAATTGGAGGCAAAAATCGGCATAGAATTAATTAATGAACACTTATTAATTTTATAGAAAACTCAGACACTTCAGAAGGCAAAAATGTATACACTAACGGTGTAGAAAGAATTGCTTCCAAATGCTGTTAGCAGTCACCTACTAGCATGATTCAACATTTTAACGCTTTTTTTTTTACAAAATGCAACCACATTTAGCCACTGCACGTCTGGGCTGCCTATAACTGCAACGTCTCGCTGCAATCTACCTGTCAATCAATCCTCAGAACGACAGTAATTGCGAGGGGAGCTCTCGCCCATGCAACTAATAAGTCTCGTCTGGTACTAAACCCCAAGTCGGCCACACCGCAGCACTGGCTAATTGTAAACCACCATGACTAATTAGATTTATAAATTAAAGATTAAAGCTCTACGCTCTAATGCCGCTACTTAGCTAAAAGCAATAATTAATGCTGTAGCTAGCTTGCAGTCTCGATAATAATTGCTTCTTACGAGGGGTTATATCATATCAGACACTCTTAGCAGAAAGTAAATTCGTTTCGGAAAAAGTTGTCTCCGGCCCTCAATATTATCATGACATGTCCGTCCGTCTGTGCGTCTCACGAAAAAACCGAACATGACCTCCGATTGACACGCGGGTTTTGTTGACATTACCATTATACAAAGATGATACAGAATGTTTTGGTGACTCTAGGCATCAGAGGAATTCTATAACCCGGCACCTCCACCAAAAGAGATCGACGCAGAATGTTTTGGTGACTCTAGGCATCAGAGGAATTCTATAACCCGGCACCTCCACCAAAAGAGATCGACGCAGAATGTTTTAGTAACTCTAGGCATCAGAGGAATTCTATAACCCGGCACCTCCACCAAAAGAGATCGACGCAGAATGTTTTGGTAACTCTAGGCATCAGAGGAATTCTATAACCCGGCACCTCCACCAAAAGAGATCGACGCAGAATGTTTTGGTAGGCATCAGAGGAATTCTATAACCCGGCACCTCCACCAAAAGAGATCGACGCAGAATGTTTTGGTGACTCTAGGCATCAGAGGAATTCTATAACCCGGCACCTCCACCATAAGAGATCGACGCAGAATGTTTTGGTAACTCTAGGCATCAGAGGAATTCTATAACCCGGCACCTCCACCAAAAGAGATCGACGCAGAATGTTTTGGTGACTCTAGGCATCAGAGGAATTCTATAACGCGGCACCTCCACCAAAAGAGATCGACGCAGAATGTTTTACTTGTGCATCTTCATTCATATGAATGGCAAAAAAAGTTGCTACATAGTTTATTGAAATACTGAATGAATCTTTTATAATTTTTTTGCTCCATATTATATTTTATAGAAAGATAACCAAAATTAACAATTAATTTTTGCTGGAAAGTCTTCAAATATTGGGCATGTTTTTAGATTTCAGATAATCTAAACAACAACAGAAACACCAGGTCAGTAATACGTCAAATTCAAATAACTTGTAATCATGTCCGACTGTGACCTATCCCAGCCTTGTCAAGAATGCTGCAGCCAAGAGCGAAGCCAAGACATGCTGTCGCTATCTTCGAGGACTTGGGTTGCCACGGCTGCCATTCTTGCCGTTACTTCACAGTGTGCTCTAGAACCTGACTAGTAGAACATTAATTTGTGTATTTCTCCCCAAATCGTTGTCATTAGCTCATGAAAGAGTATCCAGCAAAAACAAAGTGTTATCAGTCTTTTTAACAAAATGGCCTCATTGACTTGGAATGTGTACTCAGGGTGTCTACTTATTTTACTTTTCTTTATCACATTCCTTAACTTTTCCATGATTTTCCTAATTGAAAACAATATTTTTCTTTATTTTGTCAGATTGGGAAAAAAGGAAAACTGAATTTGCCCCCCCCCCCCCCCTCCCGCCCAACTTTATGATTGCCAGCGAAGGCACATTAAAATAAGGGTCGGGGACTTTATCCCGGAAAATTGTGACTTGATAGATTCGATTTGATGAGTTTTAGAGCTTTTTATGAGAAATGAGGAATTCTAGATATTTTCCTCGACTTTTTTACATTATTTTATTTCCCTGACCTTTTTCTTCAGGTCATCCAGACTTCCTGAATATATCCTGATTTTATTAACGTCAGTCCGTCAATCTGAGCAAAACTTGTTCAGTGATAACTAGTTGTATGAGGTGGGGTTCGAACCCGCGCCCAGGTCGATGTCTTCAGTATTACCGTACACCACGAAGAGCGGGTCAGGTGGATGAACGTCTGCAGAATGTGCCACACCCGCACAGTGTCGTTCACAGACTTGTTCATGATAACTGTTGTATGAGGTGTGGCGGTTATGCGTAACAAAAAAGCAGACTTGTTCAGTGATAACTAGTTGTATGAGGTGGGGTTCGAACCCGCGCCCAGGTCGATGTCTTCAGTATTACCGTACACCACGAAGAGCGGGTCAGGTGGATGAACGTCTG